>LPNX010530587.1:152985-168192 GCA_001517045.1 Pseudotsuga menziesii
TTATAGAGCCCACCTCATTTGTGTTTTAACTCTACCTTCCTCGACACATTTCTCTTGTTCTGCGCATATGACTTAGCCTCTATTCCCCTATCCTTATCACAATGAAAAACAAAAGTTGAAATATATGAACCTTCTCACTGTGATATCGAATCACAAGTCAACACGTCTTGAAACCACCATACAACCCCGGTATTTATCGCACCGTCAAAGAGTTCATAACCATCATGCAGTTTTGACAGCGATGTGGATATGGAATCGTCGATCTAAATGGCATCTAATCTCCACCATGGAGACTCTCAGCTAGTTAATCAACCTATCCACACCCTCGATCAATCTACTCAACACTCAGGGACTGTCGATCACCCTTGGTTCTCTGTGTGTTCTTTCAAAGAACGAATTTACCTACAATTTCTTGATGGAATTTGACAATTAGTATACATAACATATATTTTATATGTGTAATCTGTTAGGTCATGTTTTTGTTTTCCATCTTTTAATACTTTTGTTTATGTTTTGAAGCTTGGTTTTATTCATTACTCCTAGAAAATTTTGTTTCTTAGGATAGTTTGAATCTTTTTCCTTTAATTTTCATGTTATTTGTTTTCTTACTTTTAGTTTTTCAAAATTTTGGTTTGATTTCATAGTTAGAGGGCTTATAGAATGCTTATATGGATTAAAAGGTATTAAAAATAACATAAAATCTTGTTTAAGGGTATTAAACCAAGTTTAAACCTTTATCATAAGTTTAATTTTTAAAAATCATTAACTCAGACTTTCTTGTAGTGCAAGCCTAGAAAATTTGCACACATGCGCTACAAGAAAGTTGTGCAGTTCAAAAAGCATTATTTTTCGATCAAATTTTTTTAAATTCTCACATGTGAAATGTCTTTTATACTGAGTGATGGATTTGATACGTGTTCCCACTAGAATAATCACTGTGACAGGTGTGAATATCATCATGAGGGCGAGTCGTGACTGTATGTTACAGAAGTGATGGAATAATGATGGTTGAACATAATGAGACATTGCGCCTTGAATCTCGTATTCCCTGAAGTGCACATAGAGAAGATGAAGGTCATGGCGAAAAATCAGCAATCTATAATCAAACTTTGAAACAGGGCGAAAAACTAGGGCTTTGAGGAGCAGTCGTTTGTAGTTATCAAAATGATCAGAGAAGATTAAGGAATGCAATTCGACACCTGCTAGTCAAGAAAACACGATTACAGCACCTGGATTCGTCACTTTTACAGGTAGGTTGCGAATCGTTACCAAAGTTCATAAATTTGGGGCTTTTCAAAACATAGGACTAATGATGAAATTGATTGAATATTGTTAGTTTACAAACCTACTTCTTACTGAATGACGAATTCTCTATCAATGGAATTAAAGTATTTATCAGTTTAAGCAAGAGAGTTCAGTATAGGGTTTTTAGGTTTCCCAATTGAGCATTGTCTGTCAGATTGTGAAAACTTGAAGAGATTCAGAGTTTGTTCTATTGATGGTAGCTATTTGACAATTATTCAAGATGAAAAGAAGTGGTAAGACTAATAGAGCAGAACCTTCGGATATGAGCTAGGCTCAAACTTTTCCAGATTGTGCAAAACTGTTTGCAAAAGAAGGGTGGTTAGTGTTTTTTGAAAATATTGAAGGTTATCACTCAGAAGTTTCTTATAAATTCGCTCAATATTTGGATAAGGATATAGTGTCTTTTGACACTTTGAAGTTTAAACTGACTAGGGAGCTGTTAGCAGAAGCAACCGGAATTTTAGATGAGGGTGAATTCTGGTTCAAAAAGGTCCCTTTCACTTTTGATGCTCAGAGATATCTACTTCCAGATGTAGTAGTAGATTGGGGAAAGGGAGTACCTATTCAAAAGTTTAGACCAGAATGGATAGAGCCTATCAAAATCCTTCAAAGCTATATCGCTTGTGAAGGGAGATTTGCTTTTGTGTTCAAGTACCATTTTAGATTCCTTCAACATCTCAGTCATGAATCCAAAATGAATCTCCCATTCTTCTTTTTGAAAAGTTTACAGAAGATGTCAAGTAGGGTGAAAGAACATCAGGATCACACCAAACAATCAGTATTTCATCATGGCCTTATTAAACTAGTTATAAGCACTGTACTTCAAAAGAGAGAGAAGACATGGGAATATTTCCTGTTTTGATCTGGTTTCCAAACAAAAAAGGAAGAGTAGTATCAGAAGAGACAGTTAAACAAGGGTCAAAATTTGATCAAGAAACTTAAAAAGGAAGTCTCAGTCAAGAATGAAGAGGGTGGTGAACCAGAAAGATATTTGAACCAAGAAAATGAAAACATTGAAATTGAACAACAATTTAATATTGAAGAAAACAAAGTTTCAAAGTCATAAGAGAAGGTCATAGAGCCAGTAGAAGATGCTTTACCTGCAGAATTAAAACAAGATGTAAAGGAAGATGTTAAAGAGCATAAGTAGATCCCTATTACAATACTTTCTAAAGAAGATGAAATATCTTTATCTAATGAAGCTAGGGTTCATACCATTGATAAAGACAGGGTTAATTCTAAACTGGAGATACATGCCTTTTCTGAAGAGGTGACAGTGTCATGAAGGAAGAAAATGAAAGTTGTTGAATTAGCTTCAATTACACATCAAGGGAAAGCTTTGAAAATGCTAGGAGAGGTTGGAGCAGTTTGGAGGCCCAAGACAAGGCAAAAGAACAAGCTTAGGTTAAATATGAAGAAGCTATTAAATCCCAAACTGGCTGAGAAAAAGGTTACAGTAATAGAAGATTCATCATCTCAGGAGAAATTGGAAGATAGTGAGGATGAAAATAAAGAAGTTATGAAGGGTAAAAAACCAATAGTTTCAAAAGATAAACCAGTCTCCACTGACACTAAGATCTCAGACATATTCATGGAGGTTTGAAATAATATGATTCAAGAACAATAGTAAAATGATATAAAGAGTTCTGGTATGGAGAAAAGAGAGGCAATTGAAGATGCAGTTCAGTACAGTATTGAAGCTGAAGAACATTCAAAAATTCCTGTGACCTTGACAGAGCATATGAAGGAGGATTAAGAAATATTCAAGAAGCTGAAAATCCCATGGATGCCAGAAGATATGTAGCCAATAGTAGAAGGTAAATGCATTGATTCTGAAAAGGAAAACCTGCAAAGGAGTATTAAACAATATAAGCATCAAATTGAGTACCTGCATGAAAGCAATGAAGGATTAGTGATAGCAAATAAAATACTAAGAGAAGATCTGGAAGAAGTCAATAGTCACTGGTAGGAGTTGATTTCAGTTTCTAAAGAAGCTTTAAAAAGAAAAAGACATACAGAGAACCAGTTTACAGAACTAAAGCAAACTATTCAGGAGCTGACACAGCAGAATGAAGAGTTGATAATAAGAGTTGCAGATTTGGAGGCAGACCATCAGAAAGCTAGAAGGAAAGCCCAGGAATTAGAGGGAATTGCTCTTCTAGCAGAGGCAGCAAAAGACTTGTAAAAGTAATTTAGGAAGAGTAGTTATTAATTAGTTTGAAAAAGTTATTTAATTTTTGTATAATGATAATTTTATATTGAACAGTTCGATAGATAACCTAAAAGTAGTTAGGGTTCAGTTATGCAACTGTATTTGAAGGAACGGGATAAATGTAAGTCTGAAAAAGGACCAAGGGTTCGATTTTTGTTGCAAGGGGAGGCTATCAAGCTCTGGTTTATGAAGCTAAGTGTAATGACTCTTATGTGTTTTTGATGACGAAATTATGAAATATATGCAACTATATGCCCGTTTAGACTTTTGACTGGTTTCATTTCTAATTTGTGTTAATTACTCAGTTGGTATACTCATTTCCTGTTTAAGGTTTTTATGCTTGAAATGCTTGCTAACTGTGGGTGGAACTCAGTACCGTGATTTTTATGTTTGGATTATAGTTTATATGTTATGCATCTCAGTCTTTCAAATGCTCATGATTTAGTGCTTACTTTGGTTTCATGAAGTTTATGCCGTCTTGTCTACAAACTGTACAACCAAAACCCTAGAAAAACCTATTTTACTTTATTGTGTTTATTGAGATTGTGTTGGCTTGTTCTTTTATAGTCTGAGAACAATTTTTGGCACTAACATAATCCATTCAGCATCTGCGCAGACAATTCTCATGTTTATAGAATCCCATCGATTATCTGGATTTTGATTGTTCTTGCTAAACTCAAATTCAATTCCAAATAAAAAAAAGATTTATGCAGATGACTTACTCTTCCATCAGATTGAAACAAGCTAATAGATTCTAATTTCATTGTTATTCAACTCAAAGACTTCATATATAAAATCACTATGTTTCTTATTTAATTTTCTGATCTTTCCATACAATGTAGAGATCAATTTTGTACAAAGAAATTGTCTATGTTTTTCTCCAAGGAATTGATAATTCCGATCCCTCTTCCACTTGAATCTCTATCTTCAATTTCTGCAAGCTAACCCTAGCTCTATTGAGCTACGAAAAATCTAATTAATTAATGGTCATCAGCTAAACTAAATACAACTCAAATTCTCCTTCTTTGATCCTATAAAAAAGGAACATAATCAATGATTAACTCAATTAACTAGTGACTCACTTGACAAATCACTAACTAGATGCTACAATTCTGGAAATGCTCAACTAACCCTATCGATTACATTGGGAAAAGGATCTAGTATCCTCAATATCTTTATTGAACCTCTCAACAAAATAAAGTAAATTAGAAACATGTGATACCCTAGGTATCCCTAAGTTCCCTTGACCTAGCAAAGTCATAAATGAATTTACTCAAACAATCTATGCCCCTGCATCACTAGGTTTATCGACCGTTTTTTAAAATAGTAAAAACAATGGGTAATATATTTCTACATGTCGAGTCTCTAAGCTCATCTACAACCAATTGTATTCTAGTCCACAAATTCTCTATTTTCCCATGTCACTTTTGGTTGGTTTCCATGTTTATAGAACAATGGAAATGGTGAACACCCATGAACTACCTAGAGTGTATCATGGGAGTGTTCCCAACCATGATCGAGTCAATGATTTTTAGAGGATTGGTGGAAGCCCTATATCACCCCTTTTCTTGCCTCACATATCCCAATAGTCCATCGCCCCTGTCGTTTACATATCCAAGGGACGTAAAGGCCAAAACATGTCAAAATAACACTCCTAAATTCTAAGAAGTTTAAACCCAAGTGTGCATGGAAAAGACACCAATGAGGGTTAACTGAGTGCCTTAACTTCTAGAAAGAAGTTGAACGAAACTTACTTTTTAATTGTTAAATGTTTAATTTAAATTTTTAAATGTATGTAGTGAATGCCATTAAATTGCTTGCTTGAGTTTGATTTAATACATTTTCAATAGTGAAGAGACATCATTATATACCATGTATATGTTTCTAATGATTTTCTTATTGATGTATTTATTGCAGTTGCGGCTATGGCCACAAATGCTGAGATACTGATTGAGCTTTCCCACTTGAGGGGCATTAGTGCGGCTTTTAGTGGTGGTGATAGGATTCTCTGCTCACTTGCATCAATTTTGGATGCAATTATTGACACTATTTCACAGTCAAGCAATATACTATATGATATTACATCATATAGAGAAAGAAAAAGACAAGAATATGCTGATGGGATAGACTACACTGCAATCAAAAAGTTGAAAATAACCAAAGAGAACATATTTTCATTGTTTAGGGACCCTTGGTTGGGGGAAATCCCAAATGCAAACAGGCCTCATATCTTTATTGAGTGGTGCACATTTCAGCCATTTGTTGATAACTGGATGGATAGATGGTATATGGTTTTTTATATGCCACCACATAACAACATGGAAATCCCCATGTATTTCCTTCGAAAGATGTATGCAAAGTTCATGTTGGGTAAACACATAAACTATTTTGTTATATTGCAGTTTCAGGGGATTGGTGGGGGGATGCCCCAAAACCAACCCAATGCAAGGCTTCAAGACCCTGGTCGCCCTATCAGTTTCCTAGGGAAGATGTCCCACCTTCACATCGTGTTATTCCACAGATATGTTATGCGTATTTGAGTTTGGCACAAGCGGTTGTTCGCCATAGCACTATGGTTCAGCATATGGGTGAGGAAGGGACATATGTCCCTGGTGTGGTACATACACCAGGTTGTCATGGCGAAGGACCATCATCTAGTGCAGGACCATCCACTAGTGGAAGACCATATACTAGTGCAAGACCATTGGCACATCCCCATCCTAGTTTTGAGCCTCACAAGTGCACATCGTGTGGTCGTCCCTGCTATGGTCTTTCCTCAAATGTTGGCTTTAGTGGTTTTTTAAGTGATGTATGTAGATGGTTAATTATAATAAATTCTTCATTTATTTTCCTCTTTGTACCCATATATATAGTTTGAGCTAATATATTAATTTTGTGAACTTGCAGTTGATGCTTTATGCTGACAACGACGCCCTAAACTCAGATGTTCCAGACTCTACAGGGGGGCATGACATTCCATCTACTGATCCCTTCGTTGGTTGAGGGATTCATGATGCTACCCATTTAACAGGGCCCTCTTATATAGCACCCATTGCCGCATCTCACACCGAGGTGAACATTTTAAAATTTCAGTTTTTTAATACTTGTTAATTTGTTAATTTCCACATACTGTACATGTTATTTCACTAATGCTATCTACTGTCTAATATTTACAATTATTAAACTTGCAGAGGGTAGATCCTTCATTGGGGAAAGCTAATATGGAGGTAGCATCCATGGTCGTATCGCCCGAGGAAACATCTGGGCTCCAGGTAAACAATTAAAAATGCCATTTTTTAAATACACATATGTTCGTTGAATCATGCATGTCTAACTACATGAACACTTGATGACTATAGGAACCAACCGAAATATCTGGGCCTTTTCTTGAATTTGTATCTCCTTATAGGCCATACGTGAACAAGGATCATGTGTATGTGAGAAGGCCTATGCCTAGCAAGACTCCAGCTACCCACGATCATGGACCTACTGATACCATGGTAATGTATATCCTTCGATGATATTTGTTGGTTAACTTGAAATCCAGTGCATAAATTGTTTTTTTTAATGTTTGATTTGCATGTTTACTACATCAGGATCAATATTTTTCTATTGCAAACCTCGTAGGGATGGTTGATGCAGCAGTAAGTGGTGCATCTACAATGGCAACAAGTCACACAGAGGTACAACTATTTCAACATGATCTTTACATATTTTATTATTGTTGTATATTGTTTATTCATGCATTTCTAACTATTTCAACATTTGGTGATTGTAGCCACCAGCAGCAGGAGTAGTTCCTAGACTCTTTGGTTTGACCATGTCTCCGACCATCCTTGATGTTCAACTAACAGCTCCATCAGATACCATGGTAATGTATATCCTCCGATGATATTTTTTGTTTGACTAGAAATCCAGTGCATAAACTGTTTTTGTTAATGTTTTATTTGCATGTTTACTGCATCAAGATCTAGATTTGTCTATTGCAAACCCCCCAACGGTCGTTGATGCAGCATTCAATGTTTCATATGCAATAACAACAAGCCACACAGAGGTACAACTATTTCAACATGATCTAGACATAGTTTATTATTGTTGTCTATTATTTATTCATGCATGTCTAACTATTTCAACATTTGTTGATTTTAGCCACCAGCAGCAGGAGCAGTTCCTAGCCCCTCTGGTTCGACCATGGTTGTGACCATCCTTGATGTTCAACCAACAGCTCCATTTTCTACACAAGGAACACAATCCCCGTTGTCACAGTCTCTCTTTGAGGCGAGATGTTCATTAATGACTAAGTGTTTCATGCAATTTCCATGCACATGTTGATAATTGTTGAGTTAATTTAGATATGGAATTTTATCGAGATAATGTATTAGTGCATAGTTAGTTGAATTTAACAATTAATATTTAATTTGCAGGACATAGAGCCGCACACTGGTCCTAGAGATGTGCCTAGAGGATCAACGTTAAGAAAGAACAAGAGGAAGCTTGATTTTTGATGTGTCTTATGGGATATATGTACATTTGGATACATGTACATGTGGCTTGGATAGTTTTGGATACATGTACTTTTGGACACTTTTGGATATGTATGTACTTTTGGATACACTGTACGTTTGGAGACATGTACATTGACATTTCACTTATAAATGAATGATACATATCACTTTGTATTTGTTCTTTGGTTTCCACATGTTCTTGTGTCAATATATTGTATTGATTTCTGTGGATTATCTATTACTTATGTTCATGCACTATGTCAAAAGAAAAAACTATTATATTTAAAGGTTTCAACGAACTCACTACATGCACACTCATTGGATATCTAATTAAAAATTGTGATTTTGGATGATCATTACAAGTTAAGTCAAAGTTCTTGCTCGTGTAATTTGATAAAACTAAGTGCAATACAATGTATTTCAAGGTTTCAATGAACTCACTACATGCACACCAATTGGATATATCTAATTAAAAATTGTGAGTTTGGATGATTAAATTACNTGTTTAAGTGTAATTTAATAAAAATAAGTGCAATACATGCTACACATTTCATCAACGACCAACAACATTATTCAACAAACCTCATGCACCCAATGATTAACCACTCACATTAAAGGAACTACAATAGAATCCAAGGACCGAGAACCAATTTCGTGAATCAACCTGATTTGAAGCATAAATCCACTGGATTTGAAAAAGTTGAGTTGGACATTAGACTGATTCTTGACTGAGTTATGATAGGAAGATAAGACAAGATTTTCATATTTAGGTCCATGATAATCAGACTAAATATGAGAAACTCATTGCTTGTTGGAAAATATGAGAAACGAGCCAATAACAACCAAGTAGTGACGGCTCTTTACAATCATCATTGAGTCTTAAAGAGGTATTCAAGGTAATGGATATTCTTGGGAAAGATGGCTCAACCATACAAGAAGATTATGCAGTCTTAAAGCCATGAGACTTTGTGTGAAGAACATGAGACCATATATGCAGTCTAGAACACTTGTCTAGATGTGAGGGAGCTCGAAACTATAATGTAATCAGAGCCAAACTATGCATGAAAATCTACAAGAAAAGGTGTGGGTCACATACTGAAAATATATTTAAAATATTCCAAAATAAAAAAAGGATGAAATATCGTCTTCATCAACTATGTTTTTATCAAGTGTTGAAAAAGAGAGACCTTCTCAGTGATTGGACCATTTGTTGGAAAACTTTGAGAATCAATTATAATGCATGGTAATCCCTAAACCCTGATTAGGATTAGGGTTTCCCTCATAGGGTTAGGGTTTACCCATTGATGAAAATCTAGTTGAACAATCTATACATGCTAAACCATAGGTTATGAATTCCAAACCCTAGGCCTTGCATGTTAAACAATAAATCCTAGTTAGGGTTACGGTTCCCCTATGAACTCGTATCAAGGCGCAAAATCCCACATGGATCAGCGATTTTGAATTATGTCAACTCCTGCTAGTGTGTTTGGGCAGGGGTAATATTGAAACGCCAACTGCAACCCCACTGTCCGTGGTTTTCCAAGTTTAGCCCTCGTTGGCGTGAAATGCATTATCCCCTACTAAGCGAAGCCTAGTTTCAGAATCCACCATATACAAAGGTCACTGGGAGATGGACAGGAGGGAGAGAGGCCCCCCTAGCTAAAATACCATGTCAGGAATCCAATAGAATTAGAGGCCCAAGCATCGATCTATGGAGAGTTGCAGGTCAGCTCCATATTTCATTCACGGACACTCAGTGGACTTGTGCTCGGTGCACAAAAAACGTCATGGAGCATTGATTTTGAATTCCCTTAAATCTTGCTAGTGTTTTTGGGCAGGGGAAATATGGAAACCCAAACTGTAGCCCCACCATCTGTGGTTTTCCAAGTTTGGCCCTCGTTGGCGTGAAACGCATTGTCCCTACTGAGAGAAACCCTAGTTTCAGAAACCACCGTATATGGAGGCCACCGTGCGATGGACAGGTGAGAGATAGACCCCCCTAGATAAAATACCACATCACGAATCCAATGAAATTAACGGTTCATCGATCAAAGGTCCGAGCATCGATCTATAGCAAGTTGCAGGATACCTCCAGATTTCGTTCATGGACACTTAGTGGACTTGTACCCGGTACGCAAAAAATGCCACGGAGCAGCAATTTTGAATTTGGTAAAATCCTTCTAGCATTTTTGGGTAGGCGAAATATGGAAATGCCAATCACAGCCCCACTGTCCATGGTTTTCCATGTTTGGTTCCCATTAGCATGAAATGCATTGTCCCCTACTGAGCGAAACCCTAGTTTTAGAAACCACCATATACGGAGGTCAGTGGGTGATGGACATGCAGGAGAGAGGCCCCCCCAGCTAAAATCCAATGTCATAAATCCAAAGGAATCGATGTTTCATCGATCGGAGGCCTGAGCATCAATCTATGGCGAGTTGCAGGTCACCTCCAGATTTTGTTCAAGGACACTTGGTGGAATTGTTCCCGATGCACAAAAAACGTCATGGAGATTCAATTTTGAATTTTTCAACTCCCACTATCCTCTTTGGGAAGGGGAAATATGTAAACACCAACCTCAGCACTAGAATCCATGGTTTTCCAAGTTTAGCCCTCGTTGGCATGAAATGCATTGTCCTCCACTAAGTGAAATACCTAGTTTTAGAAACTGTCGTATACAAAGGTCATCGAGAAATGGAAAGGCAGGAGAGAGGCTCTCCTATGTAAAATACCATGTCACAAATCCAACAGACAATTCATTGATCAGAGGCCTGAGCATCAATCTATGGCGAGCTGCAAGTCACCTCCAAATTTCGTTCAGGGACACTTGGTGGACTTGTGCCCGATGCACAAAAAACATCACGGAGCCACAATTTTGAATTTCATCAACTCCTGCTAGTGTGTTATAATGCTATGAATGAATGATGCAATTTTGCCTAGTATGTTTTCCCCTCAGGCATATTGCACATGATTCTATAAATTAATTCTCTTGATGAATTCGGTGGTATTGCCAGGGAGCAATCCTGCACATGGTTATAATGCAACACACAATGAATGTAAAAAAATGTTTTATAGTAATATTCATATTCTACATGGTATCTGCAGCAACAAGAGTTACAAAGAGTATTTATTCTAACATACCAGGGCTTACATTTCTCAAAATATCTTTGCCCCAAGTTCACTTATCTATGTTCATTCCTAAATTTCTCATATAGTTTTGTATGTGTTATATCAAGAAGATTCTTAATATGTGGTTCACTATCCTTTGAACCCCTTCTAATTTTTAGTACATCCTTCCAGTTTGAAGAATGCCTTGTTTGAGCATGCCAAAAAATTTGCACTAGTCCCTTTACTGCATCAACTAGATTCATGTCACGACGTGGAAACCGACCAATAAAGTCCCAAGAATATGTCTGATCGGTTGTGTCAATATGTTCTCTTTTAATAGAATACCTACGGAGGGTTTTTATATTCAAATTAAATAGTTTGGATGTAGGCTTGAGAAAACGAAGGACCCTGGTGTTCTTATTTACAATTTCTTGTGACAACACAGGATGAGGCGCATTGCGGTCCTTTGAACATGTGTTCTTACCAATTTTACCAAAGGCATCTACTAATCTTTTAACTATATGAGAACTTGGTCCATAATTATTTATCAAATGTATCCCTAACTTTTTCCTAACAATATTCATGTCCCTAGATTTTAACAATGATAAAAATAATCTACGTTTATCTCCATCACATTTAGAAACAAAATATTTATTTAGTATCTATTGAGTTTGATAAGGAATACTACATTTAGATAGTGTACCTTCACTGGAATTGAGGAGACTTTCATCAACTTGTATACGCTTCAAATTTATTCGGCGTGTGCTTTCTAGTGGAGGTAAGGGGGTTGGAATTCTACCATGTAGCGCATCACCAAGATGTTCTAGTATTTCAGTAGTAGCTTGTTGTCCTTCATTCTCTTCCTGGTAGTTGGATGGTGGAATTCCAACATCCTCATCGATGGTTTGGATAAAATTTTCTTCTTTCAACCGTAGGCTCCATGTCCAACGCCTCTCTGACTTGATCACTTGTATAACAACAAGAGGTGAACAAATTTTTTGTTTCTTCATGAGCTTCCTCTTGAGATGGTAACTTATCACTTTGACTTGAAGTGGGAATTGAAACATCCCCTAATGAGCACCTACATTTTGCTTCTTGATTACTTCCATGGGGTGCTTGTTCAACAACTATTGTGGAAATTGAAGGTCCCTCTAGAGAATGCTTCCTTTTTTCTTATGGTGGATTAATAGGATGAACCGTGGTATTCTCTATAATTGGATTTGGATTAGTTTCCAAAGAAATCCTTTGATTCATCATGTCTATTCTTTTCTTTTCTTTCTCTTCTCCAATGAATTCTTGAGGTCTCTTATTCCTTGCTGATTTTCTTCCTCAGTTACATGCATTCCCCATCACCACAATGATCAATTCAATGTAGTTTCTTTTTTTTGCTCCTCAATTACAATATTTCAAACCTTTAGTGCTTTAGAACTATAGATCCTTCAAGGTGCTTCAATCTTCCTTCTCAATTGTTCATATTTCCCATCAAAACAAAGATGAATGAGAAAATTTACCTTTGGTGCTCTTCAATAATAAGCAAATGAAAGTTAAATCATAAATTGTTCCTCAAGTTGATTATCTTCTACAATTGTGTATATCCACCATCACCATGAAATGGTCTTGAAGCTTTATGTTTTATCTTGTGTGCTCCTCAATTATAGGCAAAATGAATCTTTCAAAGACATTATCTTTGGTGTTATTCAATTGGAGATTATTCAAGCTTGTTGATTATCTTCTTCAAATATGATCATATAACCCAACACCACATTGATCAACCATGAAATTTGTCCTCAATGTTGCACCTGCATAACAAAAAGAATGATGGAGATGGTGCATTGTGAATATCTCCAATGGCAGGCTCATGCTCTGTTCAAAAAAATCGCGCGATAACATGTTTTGTGTTTAGACAGCGTAAAGTTGATGTCGGATAGGGACAGACCACTGTTTATACACTCACAAAACGCGCACGTGTTATATAAAGTCAAAATGCGCACACGATTTGGAGAAGCAAAATGTGCACTCTATATGTTTAAGCACAATAAATAGGTTAGGTGCGTGGCTAAGGTAATGGATAAAATCAAAAGAAAACAAATGTTTTGTATGGTTACATACAAAACAAATGTTTTTAGTGTTCCCTTCTTTTCATGCATATAAATGTGTATCTCTATACCCCCCTAACTCTCTCCCAATAATCCCTAGATACCCCCTATATCTTTCTAAATATATGTCCCTCATTTTCTCTACATCCCTCCCTATATGTTTATTTCTCTCCCTTACTCCATCCATGTCCCTACCACCCCACTCTCCACCTTCTCTTTATCTTTGCCATTATCCCTCCCTATGGCACTCTCTTCCTTCTTCTCCATTAATCACTAACCCTCTGTGCCTTTATCCCTCCACCTACCCTCTCTCTCTTACCTTGTATCCCTACCTCCCTATCTCTCCCCTCCATCCCTCCTTCTCTCATTGTCTCTCCCCTTCTCTCCTTCTATCGCTCTCTCTCATTACTCCTATAGTTGATGATGTCGTTGTCAATATAATACCCTTCTTGTTAAGGGGGAGTGTTGAAATATTGTAACTTGAAAGAATATTATGCATTTATTTTATTGATATACCCCAAGGGATATGTTATATTCCTTCATCGGGATATTACTATTGTATTTGGTCATCATAGAGTCATGAGGTATAACCTCGATTGTAAGTCGAGTCAATAGTACCCACACACATGATCTCTTAAGGGTATCCTCAACCTTTAAGTTGGTATATGGCCATGATTAGGATATTTTTAGCATTATATATGGAGGATAAGGTGTTAATAATGGTTGGTACATAAAGCTTTAATTTTAGGTTGTAAACCAGCTTTTAGGGCTCAAGGTCCATGAATGACACCTTGAATCACCATAGATTACCTCTCATGTTGATAGTTTTGTTTTGAATGGGGATATGGGAACCATTAGGGGTTTCTAAGTAATATGTATGTGTCTTGGGACCTTAGACATAATAAGGGATGAAACCTATGTCTTATCTGCTAGAATATGCTTCTATCCATCTAGAGCCAAGAATGATGTGTTGAACAACCTCAATATATCCTTCCATGGTTTTATTTACCTTGAAATGAGGATACTAGTTCAATTAGAACATTTTTAGCACTAAGTACAGGTATTAGGCCCCTTCACATTGGTAGGGGGGAACACTTGGTTCTTAGGCCTTAAAGGAAGTTGTTAACCATTTAGGGCCAAAATTGATGCCTTCAACCACCACACATGACATTGAAAGTGAATCATTTGAATCTTAATTAGGATATGCATGCCATCATAACTTGTTGAGCACTAGGTATGCATCTCAAGGCCACGGACATGCTTAGGGACGGAAATTATGGCCTTAGGCCCTAACTAAAGCTTCTAGGGATCTAGGGATAGGAAGGGTTCCTTAAAAAATCACACATGGAATCTCAGAGATATATTTGGACTATGAATATGGATGCTAATAGAATTAGGCAGTTTTGAGCAACATGTATGGGACCTATGAGACATGATTGAGGGAATATGCTCGTTCCTTAGGCCATAATGGAATATTTGAGGCACCCATGTTAATGAAAAATTCCTTGAAGAAACACAGATGACCTACTCAAGGTATGCTTTGTCTCCAAGAAAATATGCACATGGCTTTAAGAGGTTTTGAGCATTAGATATGGGTATTAAGGCCTCAACATGGTCAAGGGAGGAAATCCAAGACTCGATCCATAAATAATATTTTTGGAATATATGTATATACATGTGCCTTACTCACTATCCCTCCCTACCTTTGTATTTCCATCTCTCACTATCTCTATGTGTATGTGTGTGTGTCTTTCCCCCTTCTCTCTCTCACAACCTCCCTCTCTCTCTCTATGTATATCTATGTGTATGTGTGTCCCTCCCATACTCCCCATATCTCAAAACCTCTCTCCACCTTATTTATACCTCCCTCACTATCCCTCCCTACATCACTCTCTCTCTATTTCTCCTCCCTCCCCCCTCTCTCGTTGTTTCTCACACCTCCCCCCTCTCTCTCCCACACAATCTATCTCTCCCTGTAGAT
>LPNX010530587.1:168230-197801 GCA_001517045.1 Pseudotsuga menziesii
TTGTGTGTGTGTGTCCCCCCCCTTTCTCTCTTTATATATCTATGTGTGTTACTCACTCCCTTACACCCTCTCTCTCATAGTCTCTCTCCACCTTATATATACCTCCCTCACTATCCCTCCCCCCATATCACTCTCTATATCATTCACCCCGCCCTCCCTCTTTGTTGCTCACCCATCCCTCCCTCTCTCCCACACAATATCTCTCTCTCTCTTACACACACACACACACTGTGTGTGTGTGTGTGTGTGTGTCCCTCCCTCACTTCCCATATCTCATAATATCTCTCCACCTTCTCTATACCTCCCTCACTATCCTTCCCTCCATTACTCTCTCTCTATTTATCACCCCTCCCCCTCTCCCTCTGTCGCTCACCCATCCCTCTCTCTCCGACATAATCTCCGTGTGTGTGTCCCCCCTTCTCTCACAAACTCCTTTCACCTCTCCCTCTCTCTCCACCTTCTATTTACCTCCCTTTATCAATATCTCCCTCCATTCTCCCTTAATTACCAACCCTCTGTACCATTATCCCTCTCTCCCTATTTCTCTATCTCAACTTGTATCCCTCCCTATCTCTTTTCACCCTCCCTCTCCATGTTTCTCTCTTTCACAACCTCCCTCTCTCTCCGTCTCTCAACCCTCCACCCTTTTTCTTTGACACCATCCATCTCTCTCTCTCTCTCTCTCTCTCTCTCTCTCTCTCTCAACCCTCCACCCTTTGTCTTTGAGACCATCCATCTCTCTCTCTCCATGTGTGAACCTGCCCCTTTCTCTCCTTATGCATATCCCTCTGTCACCCCTCATAGACACATGCCTTCTATCACTCCCTCAATATCTCTTTCCTTCACTCTATCTTCATCCCTCCCTCACCCCCCCTCCTCCCTCTCTATTGTATTCTCTCTCACAATCTCTCCACATCATTCTCTCTCTCTCTCTCTCTCTCTTCTTCTTCTATGTTTTCAACTTATTCCTTCTCATCAACCCCCTACATCATTATGACCCCTATTCTCTGTTTTATCACATCTCATTCCCATATCTTCAATTTCTGCCTCATTCACCTCTCTCCTCTAACACATCCTATTCCTCCTCTAATACTCCATATCCACCTTTCCATTCAGCAATCCTCTCTCTCATCAAACCATCACCGACTTCCTCCCCTCCACCCTATCCCCTTTTGTCACTCAAGTCTCGTGTACTGCTTCTAATCCTATACATCTTCAACACCTCTTCTCCTCCCAATAATTCTCTCAATCCCCACTCCCCTTCACCCTTGTAACCCATAATGTTCCCATTCCATTCATCTTTCTCCACTTGAATTTACAACATCCTCCTAGGACCTTGATCATTCCCCACCTCCTCTCAACTATTTACCAACTCCACTTGAACTTCCAACATCTTCCTAGGCCCTTGACCCTTCCCCACCCCCTCTAAACTATTAACCATCCCCACTTGAACTTCCAACATCCTCCTAGGCCCTTGACCCTTCCACACTGTAACACCCCGGTTTTGACCCTGTTTGCATTTAAATAATATGATGTAAATAATCATGGTGTGGAGCTAGGCAAAAGCCCCACCATTGATTTAGTGTTTATGTTTTGACAATTAAGGTTGAGCCGATGGTATTTTATGCTAGCTAAAATTAAAAGAGCTGGACATTATGTTAAATTTGCAATTTAATTAAAACCCTACAGCTAGCTATGCCAACGCAACTAAATGAGATGGGGACATGATTTTTCCTAAGTATAATGGAGGGGAGGAATTGGAAGAGTGGGAAGAAATTTGAATTGGGCAAAGCACCACTTCGGGAAAACATTTTTTTTTTAATTTTCTTGTGCAAGAAAACACCAAAAACTACTACCTTTCTGTCATGCATGGGCGTTTCACCTCCCCCTCACTATTTTGACTGTGTGTAACATTTTTGGATCCCAATATTCATTCACATAGCAAGCAAAAACTACTTAGAGTCTGAACCCTTCACGGTTTTTCTCCTGTTCGACGATCTGGATCCTTTCCTATGTGGATTGTTTCCTTTCACGTTTTCTCTTGTCTGCTAGTCGTTTTCCTAAACAGGATTTCCCAAAATCCAGTTTTATGTCTTTGATTTGAATAATTAGCAAAACGTTTTTGTTTTGGTATTTTGCAACAGTCGGTCTAGCACCGACAAAGCTCAAAAATTCATAAATTACTGTATGCATGTGTAATTACTTGGCTTCTACTTACGTTTTGATAAATCCCAGGACTGAGATCACTATGTGTGTATCCACGTTTGGCATCTAAATTGATTTGGGGAATGGAAATGGATTATGACTTTGTAATACTCCAAAATTTCATAAAAATTTAATTTTTTTTCCTATGACAATAAATGTTTACAATCGTCGCTTAAGAGGGACACTTAATCGCTAACAGTTAACATTTTAAAGAGTCTAAACTAGAAACTAAAACCAATTTCTTTATTAATTTCTATAACTGCATACTTCACTATCTGCTTTCATGATTAAGTATTAAAGATTGATTTAGCAGGTGATGATCTGAAGTAATATGAGTTGAAATAACCGTTTGTTTACTATTTACTAAGTTTTTTTTTTTTTTTTCTGTTTAAAAATGAAGGAACTTCAATTCATGTCCGAGGCTTACTTAGATTTTTAGCTAATGCAGTGAAATGATGCTTCTTATACAGGTCTTTTTACGGGTAATACATTTGTATTCCAGTTTCAAGATTGAGATTAATTATCTCAACTGGAATAAGTAAAATGCTAGAATGTTTGTTTAGTTTACAACTTTGAGCAAAAGAAGGTATCGTCAAATCTGTATATTTTCCATATATTGAAATTGTTAATTTGTTACTCAACTTTGAGGTCTAAGTTGTGTTGGCACCCCAACAACTCCCCTTGATTTTACACAAAATAAAAGGGCCCTCACATAATATTTTGTAAATACTTGCTTTTAGTTTCTTTCATCTGATCTTCCTTCGCTTTCTGCAGTGCTTGCTCTTTGGTTTGGCTTTCATCAGGATCTGATGATTTGGACATCCTTTTTCATACAAATCTCATGAGATGAGAGCTTATAACGATGTTTCATCCGACGTTTACTATTTTATCACATAAATATCTCGTTTGCCAAACTAGATTGACTAAATGTTTGTAGCGTTATCATTTTTGCAACACCAATAAATTAGTTTTATGACAAAGTTCTTCTGTTTTGTGCATAAACTTATAAAGTTTCATTCTAATTGATATATATATATATCTTTGAAAGAAACTCTATCATCTTTTTATAATATTTTATCAAAAGATCTTTCTCTAACATATATCATGTTAAATTATTAAAAAAATCTTAAATAAATTTTAAGATATATATATAATTTTTGAAATTATAATATATGTATATGTCTTACATAAATTCTATTCAATTATTTTAAGTTGCTCACATTTAACACTTTTTAACATAATATATATTTCCAACTCAAATAAATTGTCTTTTAATAAATATTTTAGTGATGAATTCATGTCACGTTAACTTTAAAAAAAAAAAGAAGCCCTATGGAGTCTCATTATTGTTTTATTAGATGGAAAGTTTTTTTATTTTTAACAATGATATGGTTTAATATTTATGATTTTAATAATTTAATTCAAGTTTCTTTTATATCATGTCGAATCTCTTATTTTGAGATAATTTTGTCACAAGGATTAAATGGCTATGTTAAACAATAAGAGAAGGTTGACACATGCTAGTTTGCTTATTAAATGTGCTTCTTTCTTTACCTCGTAATCATAAACCAGATTACGTAACTCCCTTCATTGAGGTTCTGCTTTTTCCATTTCATACGTCAAGCCAAAATTATATATTTGATTGAGTGCTAAATTCACACGGATTTGGTATTTAATATAGCTCTCCGTGCATGTAGTGAAGTTAGCCTAAAAATAACCGGTCCACTAAAACATGGGATCATGCCCGAGATTGCAGCCTTCATACATATTGCCAGTTAAGATATCTCAAAGTTATCGCGTTTGAGATTTCCGCTGTTATTAGATCAAGAAAATCAAGCCACGAATTTAGGAGAAAGAATGCTAATAACGGGTATAAGAGCAATCGAATTTATTGCCATGTGGATTTTTCTATTCTGAAATAATTAATTTCCATTTTAAATACATATCACCAAAGAATAACACTTCATCAAATTTTTTTATAAAGATTGGTAAGGAAAACAATGCAAGCTTAATTTAAGCTTGCTTTTAGCGTCATTATGGAAAATTACGAAGATCATGAAAGCATTGAGCAAAGGATGAAGTAGGTAACATGTTGAGATTATGCCACGAAAAGTTCATCTTTCTTGACCAGCTATGAGATGAAGAGATCGATCTATTATGCGGCCATCTAGGATGACTCAATTTTGATCTAAATTATTGCATAGAACTAGGAGCCTTCGCTAAGTTTTACCAGCTCGTTTTTACCAGTTCATCGCTTTTATATAAATAAAGGGAGTAACATCAATATTGTTGGATCTTTTCTTACGTTGATTTCTTTTATATTCAAGTATATCTCTCTCGATATGATTGACTTATTTACTAATGTTGTTGGATGTCATATTGAAACAGGTTTTTAAATTGGAGGACGCTTGGCATAATCTCCTGCAGACTTGTTTCCAGCTAGGCGATAAAGATCTAGATGTGAGCCAAAAGATCGGTGGATGAATTGAATGAACAAAACAAAAGATTGCTGGATTCCCGTCGTTTTTCAGGAGAGGATTTTCTGCAGCAAACTGCGGGAAAACTAGGACAAAATAGAAAAATCTGAGACATGGGTTTTTTCCAGAAGATCCTCGTTTACCAGACTTGTGAGGGATTTGCTGAAAAAGTGAACGGTTTGGGAGATTTTTGGGGTGCTCTGGACACGTTTTTCAGAAGTGCGGCCAGCTACGAAATTTAGCAGAGTTTCTGTTGGAGATTTTGATCTATTTAAACAGCAAATTTTGCTGCCAGAAGGGGGGGGGTCTCTGTAGAGTAAAGAGAAATGTTATTCTCTGAAATTCTATTTTCTATTTTGTAGACTTTGAGATCTGAAGATAGAGGAGAGACTACTGCTGCCAAANGGGGGGGGTCTCTGTAGAGTAAAGAGAAATGTTATTCTCTGAAATTCTATTTTCTATTTTGTAGACTTTGAGATCTGAAGATAGAGGAGAGACTACTGCTGCCAAAGGAGGATGGAGTGGTAAAGAGACTTATATGAAATATATTTTG
The DNA here is from genome assembly GCA_001517045.1 of Pseudotsuga menziesii. Lineage (NCBI taxonomy): Eukaryota > Viridiplantae > Streptophyta > Pinopsida > Pinales > Pinaceae > Pseudotsuga > Pseudotsuga menziesii. The sequence continues at coordinate 173,466 of LPNX010530587.1, forward strand.
TTGCTAGTAGTGCATCATACTTGAAGCTGAAGCTTTTATATGAACAATACTGGATATCTGCAAAATGATACTGTGACTGGTATTTCATTTTTGGATTATATATTTACCTATATTTCTGTTTGTTATCTTATGTTTATATATGAACTCTGTGTGCTGTGACACATTGATGTTTAGATATTTTTCACACTTTATCATCTCAAGTTAGTTATTGAATAAAATTTCATTATGGTTTTGTTTATTAGTGTGTTCACTATAAATATCATTTTAATGACATACTTTTCTGTTTATTTAAAATTTCATTTGTATGTTAACAGTGAATTTTAAATAAACATTATTTCAAATTCAAATGACTGTCTTGATATTTAATTATTAATCAATTTTGGAAGTTGAAGTTGACTATGTGTTTATAGGTTAAATTTCATTTCTATTATTACATAGCAGAGTAACTTTTATCATGGTTTAAATATGTTTGTTTAAATCATATTTCAGTTTTCTGTTATTGATTAATAATTAATATATTTTCAAATTGCTCTCAGCTGAGATAGGCTGAGATAGGATTAAATAGGATAGTTAGATTAATTAGTTTAAAATTCCATTTTATTTTGATTTAGCACTGTTAAATCATTCTGCATACTATAAGTAAGTTTTCATATTTAGAAAACTTCCCAAAAATCGAAGTCTTTCCTTACGAAAGCAAACTTAGGACATTTTTAGGTATTTAGGTAGGATAGATATTAGAGTAGGTTAGATTTTGCTGGTTTTAAGTTCTCCTTAAGAGACAAACTAGCTGGTAGCAGGACCATAACCTGCGAGGTTTTGTTAAACCAAACATACCGGACGCTGCTCTAAGCTGATTGTGTGGACAAAACCTCCTTATTGGCTCTGATTCATAAAATCAGGCCAACAAGTTGTTAGCCCTCTTATTCTTGGTTTAAGGACATAAAGTTTTCCTTCTTATTTATTTATTTATAAGTGTAAGTACTTGGAAATCCAAGCACAACATAGAACTAGATGTTTTCTACCTAGCTTTGACTATAACTTGTACATCATGTACTTTTATCCATCTGTTGTTATATTAAGTCCTATATACAACTCTAGAGAATGATAATTTCGCACACTAAGTCTTGTGATACATTATTACTCGTTACTAAGGTAATTTATATGTATTTGTCTCAACATACATTCGAATGTTATATAAACAAGTAAAACCTAAGTCTAGGCATAGTCATAAGGTATATAAGAAATGTTGTTTATAAAAATGAAACTAACGATTTCATGCAGAGTATAATTTCCTTAACTACCTATGTAATTACCAACTGAAAATGAAAAAGACTACATTATATGGTTATAAGTGAAGTGACATTGCTTTGTTTTTATGGGTGGAAAGTTCATTACTTGGATTATAATTATAAACCCCAAACCTTTGCATGTGTTAACACTAATTATCTTATTTTTATTTTAAAGGTATAGATCTCATCTATGCAAAAATTAAAACGAATAATACCTTTACAATCGAAACTAAGGCATATTATAATAAAAGAATAATCTAGGGCTTATATGTTTTTCAAAGAAGGTCATAACATAGGTTATGTGTGACCTTTTTTTTTTTGCATGCTCCCCAAGCTCTCGAAAACTATAGAGAAAAAACCCATATTATCGAAATCAAAGTGGAGTCCACGTGGTGTTTGGTTAGTGGATAGGGTTTTGACAATAGTAAACCCTACTACAAAAGTCTCCAAAACCATAAATTTTTGCATTATTTTCCTTATCCTTCGCCGCTGTTGAAGGTGCTGCTAGGCTCATGGCCTCATGGCCATTGATGCCATTGTTTCACCTCTGCATGTGATGACCTTCAATGCCAAGCTAGCTCAGTGAGTGTCTTCCTCCGTGTGTTTTCCCAACCGTAAAATTTGTCTTGATAGCAATGTGGTCTCGGTTCTAGCTCACAATTTTCCTGGTGGAATTCGTTGACTGTGAGGAGATTAGGTTTCATCGTGGCCTTGGTTGTTGCCTTTAACAATATTGTCAAGGTGTTAGCTTGAGTTTTCTCCTACCCAATTGCTAGGGTAAGAGGTTTTTACTTGGTTCGAATCGCTGTGTAAACCAAACTACTGTGCGGTCGAGGGTAAATTCTCCAGGTAACTCGTTTTATCCATTTTGCATTTTGTCATAACTTTAATACTATTTCAAGGTTTTCTTTTGAAATCAAAACTTAACATTTCTTTGATTTAATGTGTAGGTTTTTCTACAGGTGCTACTAATAGCTAGGAGGCATATAATGCTTCAGGAGAAAGGTCTCCACGCTTCTAGACCAACCGATAAGCGTCGATTTTCTTGCCTGATGTTTCCTTCTATTATTATGTGTGGGGGTTTGGAAAAGTACTGTCCTGACAAGGCTTAAGTTCTCATGCCATCACTTCGTTTGGACCAATTTGTGGTGCCATAGGTTGTTTTGGAGAAATACTTGTAAAGGCCATTGGTCATGACTCTGTTTTTGCTGGATTTTAATTATGCTTTAAATAGGGTTTTGAAATCTTTTATGTTTTTATTAAGCTCTAAAGGATTTACTATGTTGGAAGCCATGTGTTTGGCACTGAGCTGTGGTTGAAAGAAGTCGATGGCAGACTTGAACTGTGAAGTTTTCTGTGTTGGATAAATTTCAGTTTGTTTTAAGTTTTAAATTAATGATATTTTGAAAAACCTTACGGCTAAATACATGTGTCTAAATAATGAAATGATAAAGGAAAATGGAAAAGTTTTGCTGCTGTATAAGTCCATGAATTTTATTTTTATTAGGATAAGGGTATTCTATAGAAAGTTAATATGTAAACTAGTTCTAAGTTTTTCTGTTAGTAAAAAGATTGGTTTATGAAATTAAATAAAAAGAACGAGGGTTGGTTACTACAACCCAAGCTCGGCTGTGTAATTGGATTAGGAAAATTGAATTTGTCTTTTCTTATTTTATTTTAGTTTATATTTGATAAACAGTCTAATAATGTTTCTGTGTAATTTTTATTTAATATAAGGAATTTATAATATAGATATTATAATTGTAAAAATGAAGAATTTTGATTAATGAGAATATGGGTAAAACTGTAAAACCCTATTCTCGAAAAGAGGGAGAAAATAAAGTCTTAGTTGACAGTTTCCCTAATTTAAGGTTTGTATTTTTATTTTTATTTAAATCCCTGCATTATTGTTGCTTTTACTATTAGTTATTTTGCAGTTGTTACTTTATATTACAATTTTACTGCAACTATGCTTTTGTTAATTATAAAACTTAGATTATTTCTACAGTTTCATTATACTGTTATAAAAATTTATGGTGTTCCTATTTATAAAACTTAGATTATTTCTACAGTTTCAATATATTGTTATAAAAATCTATGTTGTTCCTATTTATGTTAATTTCCTCTTTCTGTAAATAGTTAATAATTGTAGGTATCTATATTAGGTTTAAGCTTTAAAGCCAATATGTTTACTATGCTAACAAGAAACACAGTTACACATACTGTGTAATGTCTTTTAATCAACATTTATTTGTATAGTTTATATTTAACAGTTGAAAGTATATAATTACATTCCTACACTTCTCGATTTGATTTAATCATCATACTTATTTCCACCTATTGTACTAGAGTACTACCTTCTTGAAGGTGTGGAAAAATGCAGTCAAGTACTTTTATTCATCAGTAAAATTTAAACTAAACCTAAATCATTCATTCTAATACATAATTGAAACATAACTTATAAATCCTAGATCAATCAAAGATTTAAATAACTAACAATTAGTCATATAGATGCATCTAGTCCTAAATTTATACATTCCATATTTCCATACTTGCATAGAGGAATTAGAAATAACATGTAGAACCTGGTGATATAACAGAGGAGACAACAACTTGAGGAGACCGTTCCTCCCAACCAACTCCTGAAGACAGGTGAACTTCAAGTCTTAGGACCCCCGAGCTTGCCTACTGGTCCACCTGGTTGAAAGAACTGGGTGACAGAATAGGTTTAAAAACCTCTGCAACTCCACAGAGTAATCAACAGTAATATTTCTACCTGTAGAAGTAAGAACTCAGCTCAAAATAGCTGCACTAGTTCAGTAAATCAGCACTTTCCCCTCAAACACTTATGCGTGTCCCCTCCATCGAATTTCTTGTGCACCAATTTCACTCAGAAATTTCACAAGTAAAGAATGAGAAGCCTCAGCTGAATTCAATGGGAATTTTTATCAGCATGTCTAGGTCATTTGGTTCAGTTTTCACTTAATGAGCCACCTTCTCCTGTTCCACTTTCTTGGGGAACATGACCACAAAAATAGGAAAGTTTCCTCCTACAACAGCTAGAAGTAGTTTGAGGATGCTGCCAAGTGTCAGTCTATTCTCAACCAAGCCTATTCCACCAGGTGGCCCGTAAAATACTCATTTAACAGCCTCCTTAAGTTGTTGTCTCATATTTCATTTTTTAATTAATAAAATATTCAGCAATTAAATGCAATTACCCTTGACCCCACTTGGTCATTAATTACAAACTTTATAATAAAATTAAAACATAATGTCTCCTAAAACATAAAAATGTTTTTGCAAATTGGGGTATGTGACAGACTTGCTCGATAAACCTAGTGTGTGAAGGCACCTCACAGACTGATTTAGAGGGATGATTTTCTTCTTTACATACGCGGAATAGCACTCAAAGGGAATGCATGGCATGAAGAATTGTGTAGCAGAGAAGGGGATGCTTCCTTGTGTTTGGTGTGTAAGTGTTTAGAAGTCAGGTTAGATCTGGTGTGGGTGTTCATAGCTCTGGATTGAGCTCGCTAGCTTAGCAGTTAGTTTTTCCACTTCCTCGACAGCTTGTTAAACCCAACTGGCAGGATGGCTTGGTTGGTAGCCTGATAAACCCATCTATTGGCTTGGCTATGTCTCATGTGAATTTGGCTAAGTGTAAATCACTACATGTGCAAGTCTGATAAACCCAACTATGTTGGCTTGACTGAGTTTTATTGTATGCTTGGCTATGGGGGAAGTCTGCTAGTGTTCCTTATTCCTTGGGGAAAATCATGCCCAGCTCGAGGGTGGCAGTTCTGCTCAGAGATTAAAGAGCACACTGGCCTATGATTGGGTGGAATGTTGTAGCGACATAGCTGGTTGCGGGACAAGCTTCTTCAAATATAAGTATTCTCTTATATTTTATTTTCCGCAACTATAATTGTTTTATGAATTACTATGAACATGATGAATGCTTGAATGAATTATTTTGCTTCTGCTATATGTTAATAATTTATGCATCTGTGTATGTTTTAAGTTCAATACATTTTTATATATATTATGTTCATGGGGCTTAGATTACCCAAGTTGATAGATGTTAGTCGCATCCTCTTCACCGAGTGGAGGGTTGGGGACGTGACAATGTGGTATCAGAGATCTGGATGCAGCTTTGGGCCTCAATGGGCCATGAACAACCAGCCTCTGTGATAAGAAGGAGAAGAGGCAGACAGAAATTTTTTCAAAATTTTCTAAGTATTTGAGCACTTTTCCTTGGAGGCTGAGAAAGACAAATGTGAGTCGTTGTAGCAGTTGGGGTGGCTAAAGGAGAGCTGCAATGGCGACAAAAAGAAAAATAGTAAGTTTTTGCTCCGATAGAAAGGAAAAGAGTGAGTTGCTATAGCGGCTAGGTCGCCCGAAGGGAGCCGACACATGTCAGCTGAGAAGAGTCGATGCGCGACGGGTGGAATCCGAGACCCGAGCCGCAACGGTGGGAGGAAGTCGGGGCTCGACCCGCAACGGCAGGTAGAAACCAAGATTTTCGTCGCTGAAAGAAATAAAATTGACTAAGTGTTGGCTTAGCAGTGGTGGGAAAAATAATATCGAGGCCGCAGTTGCGGGTCAGAGTTGGGGGAAGAGCCGCTACAACGGATGAAATACGGGGAAGCAGCCGACGAAGCGGTGGAAGGAAAAAGAAAATGAATCCGTAACGACGAATGAAATTCAGAAAGTCTCCCCATGTAGCAGCAGAAGGAGAAAGAAAATGAAGCCACAAAGGCGGATGAAATTCGGAAAGTCTCCCGATGTGGCAGCGGAAGGAAAAAGAAAATGAAGCTGCAACATCAGATGAAATTCGGAAAGTCTTCTGATGTGGCTACATAAGGAAAAAAAATGAAGCCGCAATGGCGGATGAAATTCGGAAAGTCTTCCGATGTATGGCAGCAAAAATTTGAAGATCGAGTCGATGTCCGGAGGATGAAAGATGAAGGTCGAGCCGATGCGAAGTGGCAGATGGAAGATGAAGATGGAGCCACTACGGCGAGTGAAATTTGAAAATATTTCCGAAGTAGCAGAGGGAGACGTTGGAAGGAAAATGAGATTTCTGCCGAAACATGGATTTTTAGCAGGTTTTTCAGTGAGATCTATAGGGTCAAAAAGATGGGAAAATGACAGCCTGTTTATGTGCAAGATTGCATCGTCCCCTTTAGACAGTCGTTCTTTGTGAAAAGAAAATTCTATGATTTGAGAAGTTCTCAATATATGAGATTTTTTCCAAATGAAGCTAAGTATTTATGAATTTCTGAGAATGCTATAAATTTATAATTTAACAACTGTGTTATTAACACATTTTGCATAATCATAGTCACCTTCAAAAGCAGCATTCCAGATGGTGCATTTGGGTAAAGTGAGTTGTGGTTCAGCCATGAGAACTAACAACATGAATGATTATGCATGGGACCCCAATGAGTATGAGGAAGATGCTATGGGGGGGAATGTCCGAATTGGAAATGCTATGACAGAGTCTAATGGGAGAAGATTGCAAGAGACTCCCCCAGATTTTGCAGCCACCATGAGAAGCCTAATGGTGGAGATGCAGAGTTACAAAGAAGATAATGAAAGATTGGTTAAGGCTCAAGAGGATCATAATCAACTGAATGCAACCATGCTACAAATTTTGATAGATATTCAGAGAAATATGAACTCTGAGGACCGGACAAAAAATCCAAAAGGGAGTAAGAAAACTGCTAGAAGAAGAAAGAGATCACCTAGTGAGTCATCTGACTCTGAAGGGTCCACTGGAGATTCAATTTCTTCTTCCCACGAGAATCAGAGAAGGAGGCGCTACCAGAACCACTCACGAGATGAGTTCAAGAAGGAAAAGCCGCCTACCTTCAATGGTGAGGTAAAGAATGGTCAAGAAGCTGAGGCTTGGCTTTTGGGAATAAGAAAATATTTCCAAGTCCAAGATTATTGTGGAAATATGAAAGCTAGAGTATCCATTTTCAATTTGACCGGAAGAGCATCCATATGGTGGGAGAATTTCAAGCAAGTAAAGAAGATCAATGAAAGGAATATTGTGTGGAAGCAGTTCCGAAAGTATTTCAAGGAGAAGTACTTCTCTGACAGGTACTATGATGACAAGATCAAAGAGTTCCATGAGCTGAGATTGGGACAGCAGACTATGGAAGAGTATGCTAATAAGTTTTTGGATTTGTTGAGGTATGTCAGGTACATAAAAGATGAGAAGGTGAAGATACAGTGTTTTCTGAGTGGATTGCCTCAGTATTACAAAGACAGGATTGAGTTTTATGAACCTAGGAATCTTGAGGAAGAAATAAGGAAGGCTAAGTACTGCTATGAGAAAAGAAGAGGCAAACCAGATTACCAGAAAACATGGAAGGACAAAAGGAGTGATAAGTCTGACCAAAGGAAGAAATGTTACAAACCTTCTAACTTCAGGAATCAACAGAAGAAACCAGCACAAGTTGAGAAGCATCCAGCTAGAGCAATGGGAGAGAAGCCAAAAGATCCATAGCAAAACAAAGGACCACTCCAATGTTGGAAATGTGGAGGACCCCACATGCATACGTATTGTCCACTTGAGAATGAGAATGCAAGGAAAGCATACAATATTCAACAGACAGAAATAGTAAGGCAAGTAGCAAGGGTCGTACCTATAATTTATGCAGCACTGGAAGACCACCAAGAAGATCACCATTCAACGGTGGTTGAAGTTACAGGTAAGATTGTTGAGCAATTTATTTCTATTTTGATTGACCCTGGTTCTACTCACAGTTATATTGCTTCTAGAGTAGTGGAGGTTTGTGCTCTTAGGAAGGTAAAGCATAGAAAGTCTTGGTTTGTTTAGCTAGCCACTGGAACTAAGAGAAAAGTTAATGAAGTGGTGGAGAAATGTCCATTGATGATGAATAGATTGGTCACTTGTGTAGATCTAAATGTTCTACCACTTGGTTCCTATGATGTTCTCATTGGAATGGATTGGTTAGAAGCTCACAGAGTGAAGCTTGACTGTTATAATAAGACTTTTGAATGCATGGATGAAGAAGGGAGCCCAGTAGCTATAAGAGGAATTCCAAAGGTAATCTCGGTAAGGCAGATTTCAATAATGCAGTTAAAGAAGTTTTGTAGAAAAGGTTGCCAGTTGTATGCAGCCCATATTGAGGAGGAAGCAGAGAATGAAACTCCTAGGTTGGATTACTTTCATGTGTTGCAAGACTTCAGGGATGTTTTTCCTAATGCGGTTCCAGGACTTCCTCCAAAGAGGGACATAGATTTCACAATTGAACTTGTTGTAGAAGCAGCACCAGTGTCAAGGGCACCCTACAGAATCAGTACAATAGAAATGTTAGAACTGAAGATGCAGCTGCAAGAATTGTTGGAGAAAAAGTATATCAAGCCAAGTGTGTCTCCTTGGGGAGCACCAGTCCTGTTCGTAAAGAAGAAAGACGGTACACTTGGATTGTGTATTGATTATAGGAAGCTGAATAAAGTCACGGTGAAGAAAAAATATCCCTTGCCAAGAATTGATGACCTCTTTGATCAAATGAAAGGAGAGAAGGTATTTTCCAAGATTGACTTGAGGTCTGGGTACCATCAGGTGATAATCAAGGATGAAGACATTCATAAAACAGCCTTCAGGACAAGGTATGGACATTATGAGTTTGTAGTGGTACCATTTGGACTCACAAATGCACTAGCAACATTTATGTGCCTTATGAATAGTGTCTTCAGCAGGTATTTGGACAAATTCATTCTTTTTTTCCTTCATGACATGCTTGTTTCTTCTAAGAATGAAAAAGGGCATGAAGAACATTTGAGACTAACCTTGCAATTGCTCATAGAACATCAGCTGTATGCAAAGCTGAGAAAGTGTGACTTCTATAAGGATATAATTCAGTACTTGGGTCATATTATCTCAGAGGAGGGTATATCTATAGACCCTGACAAGATTGAATCTATTAAGAATTGGCCTACTCCAAAGAATGTGACACAGGTAAGATCTTTTATGGGGCTTGTAGGATATTATAGAAGATTCATTGAAGAATTCTCCAAGGTTGCAGATGTTATCACTTCTTTGCAAAGGAAGGGGATAAATTTCGAATGGACCTTGAAGTGCGAAGAAAGCTTCCAGCAGTTGAAGTATCTTCTCACAAGTGCATTGATCTTAAAAGTTGCAGACCCAGAGAAATATTTTGTGGTATGTACGGATGCATGCGGGAAAGGACTTGGAGGATTTCTTATGCAAGACAACCACGTGATATGTTATGAGTCAAGAAAATTAAACGAGCACAAAAAGAACTATGCCACTCATGATCTAGAACTTGCAGCCATAGTACATGCTCGTAACATGTGGGGACATTACTTGATGGGCAGAAGATTTGAGATGTGGGGACATTACTTGATGGGCAGAAGATTTGAGCTAAGGACAGACCATTGTGGTATGAAGTATATGTTTGATCAGCCTAATATGAATGTTAGGCAAGCAAGATGGTTGGAGTTTTTATGTGAGTTTGATTTTGAAATCAAGCACATAAAAGGAAAAGAGAATAAGGTAGTCGATGCACTCAGCAGGAAGGTGCGGGAAATGCATGCAGCATCCATTAGTATTTTCCAATCAGATTTGAGGTAGCAGATTGCTTATCATGTTGTTGAAGATGAATTGTATGCACAGGTCAAGGATAAGTTGTAGTAGCAAAGCCTTGAAAAGAAGTATGAGGGATATAAATTGGAAGAAGATGGACTTCTTACTTATAATAACAAAGTCTATATTCCAAATGTAGCAGATTTGAGGAGAATGGTTATGGATGAGATCCATCAAGCTCCATATTATGGTCACCCAGGATATCAGAAGATGATTGCTACAGCTAGAAAGTAGTACTTTTGGCCAGGAATGAAAAAGGACATAGCTGAATATATTTCAAGGTGCATGAAGTGTCAACAAGTGAAGGTTGAACATCAACACCCAGCAGGTTTGTTGCAGCAGTTTCTAGTTCCAAAATGGAAATGGGAAGTTATATCCATGGATTTTATTACAGGATTTCCAATGACTTGGAGACAACATGATTCCATCATGGTTGTGGTATAAAATTTGACAAAGGTATAAGCACATTTTATACCGGTTAATTCTATGCATAAGACTGATGACATTGCAAAGATATTCATGAAGGATATTTTCAAACTGCATGGATTTCCCAAGGCAATAGTCTCTGACAGAGATGTCAAGTTCACTTCCAATTTTTGGAAGGGGTTGTTTTCAGATTTGGGTACAAAGTTGAAATTCAGCACTTCCTACCATCCTCAGACCGATGGACAGACTGAGAGAGTTAACCAGGTGCTGGAAGACATGCTTCACATGTATGTGATGGCCAAACCAACCAAGTGGGAAGATTATTTACACCTGGTAGAGTTTGCTTATAACAATGGACAGCAAGCGTCCTTGGGGATGATTCCATATGAAGCTTTGTATGGCAGAAGGTGTAGGACACCAGTGACTTGGGATAATCCAATGAACACGGTTGTGCTTGGTCTAGAATTTCTCAAGGAGATGGAGCAGGAAGTTTTAAAGATCAGGAAAAATTTGAAGGCAACCCAGGACAAACAGAAACGTTATGCAGATAAGCATAGGGTGAACAGAGAGTTCAAATTTGGGGATCATGTTTACCTCAGAGTAAAGGCAAAGAATATTTCCTTGAAGCTTGGAAGTTGTGCCAAGTTGTCACTTAGATACCGTGGATCGTTTGAAGTGCTTGAAATAATAGGTCCAGTTGCATATAGACTTGCATTGACTGCTAACACTAGAGCTCATAATTTTTTTCATGTTTCTCTGCTTAAGAAATATGTACATTATCCTAACCATGTAATAAATTGGGATGCGATACAGGTGGAACTAGAGGGAGAGTTCCAAATCGAGCCTATGCGCATCCTCGCCAGGAAGGTCACAATGCTTCGGAACAGAGCAATAGGACAGGTGAAGGTGAAATGGGAGCACTACGGTCCTGAAGAAGCTACGTAGGAGCTGGAGGATGCCATGTGACTGGCATGCCCATTTTTGTTCGAATCTGCGGATTGCTGAGGGCAGTACCACAAACATTTTTGTTCAATATTGTAAAGCACTGAGGATAGTGTTGTTGAAGGGGGACAGGAATGTAACACCCTGGTTTTGACCCTGTTTGCATTTAAATAATATGATGTAAATAATCATGGTGTGGAGCTAGGTAAAATCCCCACCATTGATTTAGTGTTTATTTTTTGGAAATTAACGTTGAGCCAATGGTATTTTATGCTAGCTAAACATTAAAAGAGCTGGAAATTATGTTAAATTTGCAATTTAATTAAAAACCTACAACCAGCTATGTCAACGCAACCAAATGAGATGGGGGCATAATTTTTCCTAAGGAGGGGGAATTGGAAGAGTGGGAAGAAATTCGAATTGGGCAGAGCACCACTTCAGGAAAAACGTTTTTTTATTTTATTTTCTTGGGCAATAAAACATCAAAAACAACTACCTTTCCCTCACGCATGGGTGTTTCACCTCCCCCTCACGATTTTGACTGTGTGTAACATTTTTGGATCCCAATCTTCATTCACGTAGCAAGCAAAAACTACTCGGAGTCTGAACCCTTCATGATTTTTCTCTTGTTTGACGATCTGGATCCCTCATGGTTTTTATTTTCCTGTGTGGATTGTTTCCTTTCACGTTTTCTCCAGTCTACTAGTCATTTTCCTAAACCCGATTTCCCAGAATCTGATTTTATGTCTTTGATTTGAATAACCAGCAAAACGTTTTCGTTTTGGTATTTTGTAGTAGTCGGTCTGGCACCGGCAATGCTCAGAAATTCGTAAATTAATTTGTGCATGTGTAATTACTTGGCTTCTGCTTACGTTTTGATAAATCCCAGGACTGATATCACTGTGTGTGTAACCACATTTGGCATCTAAACTGATTTTGGGAATGGAAATGGATTCTGGACTTGCTTGATAAACCTAGTGTGTGAAGGCACCTCACAGACCGATCTAGAGGGTTGACTTTCTTCTTTTCATACACTGAATAGCACTTAAAGGGAATGCATGGCCTAAGGGGCTGTGTAGCAGAGAAGGGGATGCTTCCTTGTGTTGGGTGTGTAAGTGTTTAGAAGTCAAGTTAGATCTGGTGTGGGTGTTTATAGCTCTGGATTGAGCTCACTAGCTTAGCAGTCAATTTTTCCACTTCCTTGGGAGCCTATTAAACCCAACTGACAGGATGGCTTGGCTAGTAGCCTGATAAACCCATATGTTGGCTTGGTTGTGTCTCATGTGAATTTGGCTAAGTGTAAGTCACCGCCTGTATAAGTCTGATAAACCCAACTATGTTGGCTTGACTGAGTTTTATTGTATCCTTGGCTATGGGGGATGTCTGCCAGTGTTCCTTATTCCTTGGGGAAAATCATGCCCAGCTCGAGGGTGGCAGTGCTGCTGAGAGATTAAAGAGCACACTGGCCTATGGTTGGGTGGAACGTTGCAGCGACATAGCTGGTTACGGGACAAGCTTCTTTCAAATATAAGTATTCTCTTATATTTATTTTCTGCAACTGTAATTGTTTTATGAATTACTATGAACATGATGAATGCTTGAATGAATGATTTTTCTTTAGCTATATGTTAATAATTTATACATCTGTGTATGTTTTAAGTTCAATGCATTTATACATATATATTATGTTCATGGGGCTTAGATTGCCCGGGTTGATAGATGTTAGTCGCGTCCTCTCCGCCAAGTAGAGGGTTGGGGACATGATAGTGCTCTAAACTATTATCCATACATTTGATATATTACATATAGTGCTATATTTTTATCTCTACAAAACACAGGTTCGCGGGCGCGTTTTGTAGTTCTATAACATGGACGCATTTTGTAGTGCTATAACGCCCACGCGTTTGCCAATTCTACAAGGGCGGGAAATGTAATTTGAATTTAAACATGCAAATTCACTTGCTCACATGTCACCAATAGTCCTATGTGTATGGTTTGTAGTTTTCTTCGGTAATACTAAACCTGTGCTATGGTATATGATAAACCATAGCTAATTGCACATTTCTTCCATTTTGTAAAGAAGTCGTTGTTTACACACTCATTACAGTATGCTACACACAATTAAATTTGACGAAATCTTAAACATAAATAGTATTTTTTCTACAGATTCTAAATATGTAATTTTTATTAAAAAATATTATATTTTCCTATTTTTTTTCAATTTCTATTGTGTCCTAACTCATTAACTCAAAAACATGTTGTTATTGTTTTTTCCATAAATTTTTCAATTCTTAATCATTTTAAAAAGAAATTATATGGTGCACTAGAAGACACTGACCTCTACATTCTATAAAACCCCATTTCATGATTATTTCATTAAGACCTTCAAAGGTTGCACCCACAAAAAACGTACCATTTTCTAGGAATGATCACTTAGATAATTATAACCAAATTAAAAATTACTAATCTTATTTTCAAAAAATAGCGCTGCACTAGTGCTATATGTTCTCTTTATTCATGCAAATTTTTGTATCCTGAAAGCATCATTTAGGCCCTCAAATGCTGCACCCACAAACACATATACCTTATCATTTTCCCAAAAAATAAAAAGTGACTATTATAAAAAATTAAACTTGACATAGTTATAAACATTTTCAATACATAAACCTTATATATTTGGGAACGTGATTCAATTTCCTACATTTAATCTTATTTACTCAAAGCAAGATATTTTATGTAATTATCTCAAAAAATACAATTAAGTGAGGGATGCCTGATTTTTCAGTTTTCTATTACATCTAACGTGCCAAAAGTGACCCTCATTAGCTTGCACTCACCCTTCATTATATCACTAGCAATGCAAATTTAATAGATAATGGTACATGGATACCGATTTAAAGTTATGTGTCAAATAATTGATTGTGATGCCGGATGCATGATACAAATTAATTGCATTATTGTTAGTATTAATGAAATATGTATACATTTTGATGATTCCTAGATATTGTACGGCATTTTGTTATGAGACTAACCAACAGGTTTAGAAGAGCTAAAGGTAGTTGAGCCGTACAAAATTAAAGTACATCGACGGTATGGATTCTAAAAGAGAAATGGTACAAGAATGAATCATTATTTTTATGTATGATTATTGTTATTACCATGATCTGTGGGATGGTGTGGGTTAGGGAAACTCAACCACCCAAATTGGTTATTCGATGATAAAACTTGAGTACAACAGTCGCAAGCCAGTCACTATGTTGACGTAGACATAGTCCCTTGTTCCATTAGGAGTGGTGGAGACACTACCCACCGTTTATCCTCAAAACCTGGAGTCATGAGAGGGTTGTGCTAAGATACGCTTCCCAAGGTGTGTGATGATGACTAGTGGGTACCTGCTGGAGAAGCTTAGTTGATAGAGTCGACACTTCTGCTTACAATTTCTAACCGGAGTTAAGTCATGTAGTTGACGCTTCTGGGTAGTCCAGAAGAGGAATGATAGGATGTGGAAGTTAGTTTTGAATTAGATAGAAGGAAGCAGGTAGATAGGAATGTCATGGGAGATTTAGTGAAAAAAATAATTTACTGTGTGTGTTGAAACAATTGCTTGATCCTTATGTTGTGACTCGAGATATTATGTTATGTCATAGATTATTGTGTTTTCAGTTAGTGTCTGTACATTAGACATTCATGTTTATGTATACGCTGCCAAATAGTAACTTGTTGGATTATGTGTGATTGTGTTTTGATTTAGTGTCTATAAATTGCATATTCATGTTTAGGTATACATCGACAAATAGTAACTTGTGTGTTTATGTGTGATCTCTGATGTGTGTACTATTAGTGTACATACACGATGTATGTAAGCATTAGCTACACTTACATAACTTGTCTAAATATGCATAAACTTATGTGAATTAATATTAAACTATTTTTATTAGCAATTGATATGCCATAGTCATGACTAATTACATTACTATTACCCGTTTAGTTAAGAAATGATAATTGTTACATCAAGTTAGTAATGAATGGTTAATTAATTATGATTGGATTAATTATTGATTATGACCAATAAAGATGAAATCAATTTTAATAAAATTTTGATTAAATTGTTGAATGAAATACTAGGATTACTAAATCATTAAGTAGCTATTAATGGTGTTAATTATCTTAAATAATGGTTTGATCAACTTGATAAAAAATTCTAATTAAAGGATTAATTATAATTAAGGTTCTATTGTTGAATATGGTAAATAGTTCCATGAATAAAGATTATGATTAATTATAATTAATTAGAATGTGTTAATAAATCCATATTAATTAGGATTATTTATAATTAATTACCATTAATTAGAACTAATTAGAATGTGTTAACAAATACTTATTAATTAGGATTATTACAATTAATTATAGTGAGGTTTTATACTACTTGCGGGAGCTTGCTTGGAAGGACAAGGCCACAAGGATAATGGCAAGTTGGGACAAACTACTAAATTACATGTATTCCTAGTTAATGTTTCAAATTTTATATTTTGAAGGAAAATTGGATGAATATGCTTCAAACAACATGCTCTTAAATTATTCATATATGTTACTTTAAATTGCTTTATACTTGTAAGTTACAATAAAAACAAAAACAAAATCTATTTGTTTTATAGAATGCATGAAAATTTCAGATGAACAAAAAAACAGAAAGAAAGAGAATTGCATATTAAACTAAACTAAATTTCAAGGTGATATTTTTATAAATTAAACTAGGAACTTGGTTAGGTTCCTACACATAGTATTAGAGCCAAGGTTCTAAATATGGAATCAAAAGGCTTACTCAAATTTTGAAATTAAATTAGAAAAAAAAATTGAAAAAAATTACAGAACGAGAAATTTTGAAATAATTTGAAGACTAAAGATGAAGCTAATTAGTCCAGCCTAGGCACATGCCTATATTTTATCAAACCTTTTGGATGCAATTGAAATAAAAGATGGTTAGTAAACAATCAATATATGCACATATGATATATGAAAACCTCTGGGGTGCAATTGAAATAAAAGAGGGTTAGTAAACAATCAATATATACACATATGAAATAAAGTGTGTATATTAAGTATAGAATAAACCAAGTGAGAATTTTATATATCCAAAACGAAGACCATTCAAAAAACCAAGTTACTAGGCACCTATATATAGATAAGAGATACTATTTATATATAATAATATAATAAAGATATGAAATAAAATGGGTATTGTGTTTAATCTTTAAAACAAGATCCACTAGGTGGCAATGTCTCTGCCATTGTTAATAGCTATTGTTATAAGACAAATCAATTTAAAGATGAGAAAAATGCATTTTCTATTGTAAGGTGCATTTTCTCATCTCATATGATCAACAAGAAGAGGTAAACACTAGTAATTCTTATTGAATTTTGTCATCAATATTGAACTCTCCTTAAACCTCATAATGCTAATCTTTTTTGGGGAATCGCTTCCTCAAAAATTCAAATATTTTGAAAACCTCATAATGTACTCTAAGATATAACTCTAGTAACATATAAATAATTTGGTTCAAAATATGACAACATAATTTGTAACATTGGATGCAATATCCATCTTCTTATATAGGTCTGCTAAAGTGTTTGTCGAAAATCAAGTTATTATGTGTATGTCATTTTCCTAAATAGAACAACATTCATCATATGAAGAACAAGGCATATCTTTTCAAACCTAAAAGTTTATTCAAAAATTTCTTATCAAGAATATATCCATGCCTATTGTTATAGTAAGTTAACAGACTACACCAATTTCCTCGTTAAATCTTGAAACGGTTCTCTAAGTGGAAGGGTTATGCTAGCCATTGTAAGAATCAATTGAAATAAGGATGAACCAGTCCTCTTGAGCTTTTCATCAATTGAAATAAGGATATAAATAATTTGTCTTGAGCTTTTCAACAATTGAAATAAAGATATAAATAATTTGTCAGCACCAGCCATTCCCCAATCCTTCAAATAAAACCACAACTTTCATAACACACTTCCAAATTACACGTGAACCCCTACTTTCTCATACTTTCTCATTGTTATATGCTATTAATTAAAAAATATTGGTATATATCTACATGGTTATACCACATTTAAACTTCATTAAAAATTAAGTTATATTGTTAGATTTTTAAAATTAAATCTAGTTTTAAAATAAATTAAAATGAAAAAATATATTAAAAATGTAAATGAAATAAAAAATATATATATTTTACAAAAATAATAATAATTAAAAAACTAAAAAAATTACACATTCATTGATGTCATTAAAAAAACAAATTCCTTGCTTTTGCAATCCACTTGATTGACTTTTCTGTTTGTTTTCTTCCTTCCAGCACATTTTTAAAAAATCAAATGAAAAGGTTCCAGAACATATTAAAAAAACAAATAACAAATAAGTAGAATTTATACAAAAAAAAAAATTAGACTAATTTCCCTAAACAAATAATCAATTCTATTTATTATTATATAATTCCATATTTTATTTCTAAATAATGAAAATACTATTTTTTTTTAATAAATGACTAGATACTTTGTTGCTACTTCTTGACATTGCCAAATGATAAACTAACCATACATGATTGCACCAATCCCCTTATTCTTTCGAGCTTAAGCCCACTAGGTAAAATTCCATACAACTTAAAATTCTATACAACTTTTTGTCATAAAACAACATAAAATTCATATCTACATAGCTCCAAAATCGTGGTTATTTTGTGCAATTTAAATATAAATAGCATATATTTAAATATGATATACAAAATGTACAATTAGAGTTTAATAATATACATACACAACATCAAGAGTTTATTAGGTGTTCGTACTCTTTTGGAGTTTCGACGTAAGCATTGAATTTCAGAGTATAATCCCACTTATAATATTAATCTTGAGTTCTGTGCAATACAATTTATGTTTTCACAGGTAACACGTTTGCGTGGGTGGCATTATATTCTTCTCTTTAAATGCCAAATTGAGGTCATTTGGATGCACGCACTTGCAGTTGGGCATGAAGGAAAAGCCTTATAAAGCATCACAAACATTGGCATTGTGCACAGGCCACTACAATCACCTATTCACTATGTTTATCAAACATATCAGATAAGTGCAATCATCTATTCGCTATTTTTATCAAACAGATCAGATAAGTTCTTCTTTCCAGCTGCAGGTTCTTCTTTTGGTTGCTGCTTCTATATCTGACCATTTTCTGGAATATTCATTTGGAGGTCCAACTGCGTTGGTTGATATGTAGAAACTAGACTTGTTCTCTTGGATCATGCCAAGTCTTCACTTTTGTGGCTGTATTGTAATGCTTTTGTGACTGAATTGTAATAATATATTTGCAGTGGAAAGATCGAAAGGGATATGTTTCCTTTTAATCTAACCTGACCTGGAGATATTAGTTCTGTGACCAAGGGTAAAGTGGTGTTCACAAATTAAAATTATATGCATATTATCAGTGTGGATGGTTTGAAGTGTACACAAAAGCCGTTGCAAGAGCATTTTGAATATTACTCCTATATTAAAATTGTTTAAATTTTGAGTTGCTATGAGTTTGATATAAAATTATTAGCAAGAGTAGTGGGGCATATTTATGATCAATTAGTTTTCAATTCTATAATAATTCCACAATTGTATTATCAATTAAAATCATGGATATCTCTCATATAATCCTTTAAATTGAGTCATTTAATAGGATAGTCAATTAAATTTTAGAAGGTTTTGTTTTCTTCCATCACATTATTCTTATACAGGTAGTGATGGTGATCACAAACAGGTCAAATTCCATCAAGAGAATAAGTAATCAAATTCTCTGCATGTGGTCACCTTCACTCTTTATGATTGGGTATCAAATATTTTTTCTAAGCTTACTTAACATTTTGTTTAATTTCTTATAGTCGATTCTCACCACCTTATTTGTGCCAGATTATGCTCCACTTGGTAAGTTGCAATTTCTACCAAGACTTATTCAAGATATCTCAATTAACCACTTTCAGCTTGATGAAAGATCTATATACTTAGGCTCTCACTTTCTAGACAAGAAGTTGGGCTTGAACCACCTGTTACTTCTCTAGATCCTATGGTCAGGACTCAACATAGATTCTCATGGTTAACAAAAAAAGCATTAATAGCAAGTTAGGAAGAAGAAATTTTGTTACCCCTTTTGGAATTATCATTTATCCACGATTATAAGTATTCACTAGCAATAGTACTTTGGATGCTGTTTGCATTGACATTTTGCACAACACGGTTAATTAGGGTTCCAAGACTTGGTTTGTAGCTCGTTCTTTAACCAATGGCAGATGATTTGTCATCATATTTCCAATGGGACTATAAAAGGTAAATCAGTGAGTAAGCAATGGGAGAGAAGGAATCTATGTAAGAACTGAAAAAAAGATAGAAGAGTTCAAGGTGAAAATAGAAATAAGTATCCAAATAGGCAAGGGTTCAATAAGCACAAGGGAGAAGCAAAAGACCAGCAATGCAGTCAACCATCAACTCTTTTAACATTCAAGTCCAAGAAGAAGAGTGTAATGAGATTAGTATTGTTCACTGGTTAAATGATCAGAAGTCTACATTTCCTGCAGGAGCTAATATTGGAGTATTGCTCAAGGCATTGGCTTTTGTGATGTCTGAATAGCATTACATAAACTCCCAAAGGAGAGGGATTTTACTCAATTGGCCCATAAGCATATACAAAAACTCCCAATTGTTGTATGCAATTGACAAAGAAAGGTGTACATAAATTCCCAAAGGAGAGTAACTTTATCCACATTGAATTTCTGAATGAAATAACTTGCACTAAAGCCATGAATGATGATTCTAGTAGATAGCAGTAAGATTGCACCTACACATCCAAGATCCTCTAAGAAACACCTCAGAGTTCACATATTGCAAATATGAGTGTACAACCCATAACAAGGTATAAGATGAAAGGATATCCCAACAATTGAAACCCAAGTTATACTAAATCTAGACTTTGAGCATCATTATTAGACGTCAATAAATTTAAAAAATGTTAAATAGCTTATGAAGGTTTTTTTTCAACAACAATAAGTGGAGCACCTTTTTTTTCGTTAAAATCAACGAAGACTTTTTTAGATATTACATTCATTTCTTTCCTTATTTGGCAAGGTCATCAGTGATTCCAACCAAGTCAAATATAATCATTAAGAGAAATTTTCGTCTTCCACAATAAGATTAAAGTGACCCCTTTACATCTCTAAGCAACTCCTAACAATGTAGATTTAATGCGAGATAATAGGACAAATCATAAATAAAGGAACCGAGAAACAAAGATATTTCCTTTCACTAAATTTATTAGTTCAATTGTGAATCAAGAATAATTGTGAAACTAGATCTAAAAAATATCCCTCTCTCTTGTAGATAAAAAGATCTCAATATCTTGAAATCTTTACCAAAATAAAACACTACAGGTAAGTATCACAGAATTTAATCCCCAATAAATTTGAGGTGCAACAATAGCATAGAAAAAAGAATAAGATGAGACAAAAGAGCCTTTTTGGAATGGAGAAATGTAAAATTTGTAGAGAAAATTATCTATATCTCCATCATGCTAATACTACTCTAGCAATGCAAAGTTTGAGGGTTTAGTCTCTCCCGAGAAAAACAAACTTAAGGGTTACACAGAAGATAAGACCAATGATGCTTCAGAAATTCTGAAGCCATAAAAAGACAAAACTTAATTGTGTTTTTGCAAGAATATTTCTCAACCGAGACTTGAACAATAAAATTCCTTTGGACATTGTCATCAACCAGAAAAGAAAGATATTAGCAAAATAAAATAAGTCTCACATAATCTTGATTCTTTATACCAAAATAAAGTGATCGGCATATTTAAGAATTCTTTTGGAACAGTACCACATAAAATTTTACAACTTAAATGTTATAAAAAGATGGAAATCACCCATGATTAAAATGTCGTACTTGAGATAACGTTTCATTCAATTTTGTGTGCTAGATGTCACTCAATTGAATTTTCCACTGAATGTGTTTGAAAAATTCATCATCTCTGGGCTAAGTCTTGAGGATTTTACTAACATTTGTTGATTTGAACTTGTTGTAACTAAAATTTGAGGGTTGAGTCTTGAGGATTTTACCAACTTTTATTGATTCTAGCGTGGTCGAGTCGTATTCTCTTTTACCCTGGTCGAGTCGTTTCCATTTGTCACACTGTTAGGTTGACAAATGCTACTAAGAAATCATGGCAGAATAGGAAGAAACTGCTCCAAGTGCCACAAATTATCTTGATATTGTTTCATAGTTAATAACCCAATTAAATGATGGATGACATTTTAAAGCTGGTTCAATTGCCATGAATTATTTTGATATTGTTTCATAATTAATAACGCAGTTAAATGATAGATCACATTTCAAAGTTGGTTGTTCTCCTGACGTGTGACGATATCTCCCAGACAATCAATACATAATGGAATCTGAAGCTCCATATTTATGAGCCTTGCCAGAATATCGGGACCAGGAGGTGGACAAATGGTACGAAGAAATCAAAACAAGTGCTCAGCTAAGACCATCAGGCAGATATGTCTATCCCTGGAAAAGCGATGTATTGGATATCCATTTAATATAGTCTTGGCAATACATATAGAAAAACATAGTCAATTTTCAATGAAATACTTTTAATAATGTCTGAGTAATGTAATTTAATATTAGAAGGCATCCAAGGAGCCATAACGGTGACAATATTAAAAAAAAACTGACATGCATTTAAAAATTGTTGACATCACTCCACCGCCGGGTCTTGGGGCACTGGAATCCAAGCCAACGTCCCTTTGACAGAACCAATGACAATTTAATAAAATCAATAATTAAAAAAATGGTAAATAAAAATTTTAGTGCACTATAGAAAAACCTTAATCTCAACTAGAAAATTCTTCAAATTAGCAAAGATTAATACACCTAACATAATCATATATATCCCCTAGAGAGGACATAAAAAAACCACAGTGAAACAACATACTTGATAGAGGAAGGTAAAAGAAAAGCCATTTTAAATAATAAAAGTTTTTAAATACATGCATATGATATGATAAGCTTCTTGTTCCCCACCAAAAAAAAAAATAATGATAATAACTTGCTTGAACAACACTTCATAGATATATCTATCTTATGCATGCTCGTGCGACCTACCCACACGCATTCTCACCGTTTTCCTCTTCTAAGACCATATTATAAGGATAAATTAAGAAATAAACCTAGTAGCTCCCTCAATCCGATAGGCTTTGGGCGCGAAGAAATAAAGAGAGTCAAATTCAGGCTGATGATGCAGTTTACTTAGATAAGGAGCACACAGTTACGTTTAGTGACCACCATTGAAGAATAGTGCCGCAACCCATGAGACTCTTACAAGGATAGATCCTAATATACAAATAATAGATCTGGAACTGTAACTAGCACAGGTAAACAAACTTCTACGTCAGTTCAACGAACAAAGCCAAACCAATACACAAGGCACCAAAGAAGTCGACCTGGATCTCACAAGTTGAGAAAGAGTGGATCTCATAGCCTTGCACCACGCACCGTTTTCCTCATAGCATCGCACTTGCCATGCTCCAGTCCAAGCGGGCGACATATATATATTATGAGGCGACTAGATGCTTAGCTAGCCATAGGGCACAACCAGAACACCATCCTAGTGCCCCAGCTCTTTGAGCGTTCCATGCTCGGCAGCCCTTACCTGCAGGTGTCGTCCCTAGTGATAGAAGGTAGGGGGGTGAAGCCATGGCCCCAGGAAAGGCCGTATGGCAGCTCTTTCTCCGGTGAAATGGTTCAACACCGTGCTGCACCCAGCAAGTGGGGGAGTGGCTTGGATGAGCGGCAGGAGAGCATATATCTAGAGGCTATCATGAAAACAGGTTGTAGGAAGTGAAATAAGGGAGGGGAGAGCCAGACGCTACCCATATAAAAATATATATGTCTATATCTATAAATTTCTATTTAAAAAAATTATAAGAGGAACCCACCAGCCCAACGACCTTGGGTTCTCTTGTAGCAATTCACAGGGATAGGCAGGTCTGTGTGTTAATACAACATGCAGCAAGGTTACCAGGTCCAACCCACCATAACCTTCTTGAGGAAGCTTGACCAGAGGCGGCGGAGGGATCTGGTGTAGAGGTCGCGGCTCCATAAACAATTGATAGAATTGTTAGCGTTTAAGGATCTGAAACTTTCCATTGATAAGCAATAAATAAACAGCGGAATATAGACAGCAAATTCGTAATACCTTGTTCCATCTTGACAGCCTGAGTTTGATTCCAGACACCTCTGTCACTGCTGCTCCTTTCCAGCGACGTATTGAAGAAACCTAGCACAAAACAGAAAGCGGTTTCTCTCTCTTACCCTGCACCAATGCGTTCCTTCAACTTATCTGATGGGTATTCTGAAAGGATCATTTATAGGCAGAGAGAGGACCGGTTTCCCCATGACACTTGTTCTCCACCTATCCATCGGAGTAGGAGAAATAGAAACGGCTGCCAAGAACCCGTCTCTTCATATGGACAACGTAAAACTGAATTTCTAAATTTAGTCTTACATTCTCCCACTTGGCACATATGATAACTTAATGTTAGAGTTTATCAAAGTATACATTAGGTGCGCCATAAGTCACATTCATCTTGGTTTTTAGTTTGGTCATCATAATACTATAATTAAACAACCTAGTAATGCGAGTCATGACGGTTCCATGTTAATAGGACAACATAGTCCCTTTCATGCACCACGACATTAGTAACCTGTTTAATAAGTCTGTAAACAAGGAGTGATTTCATAAGGTCCAACAATAATGTCCCTTGTCAGAGACTATTCATGTCATCATTCATTTATTCTCATACATGTACGTACATTTTTTAGAACAGGATTTATCAAACAGAAACGCTTTTATTAAGATCTCAGAGTGTTAATTGAAACAAACAACATTATGTGATTCATCTCATAAAGGTAGCAACTGTTATGTGCTACGTTCAATCCCCA
>LPNX010530587.1:201339-227272 GCA_001517045.1 Pseudotsuga menziesii
ACAGTTGTAAACTCAAACAAATCGTAGCATACCAGTGAGGGGACTTTACAGTTTTACTCCTTTGCTATAGTGACAAATTCAAACCCAATGTGACTTATCACAATGAAACAACCAACTCCCAGTTGTGAGCATAAGACTTCTGTAGACAACTACTATTATTTTAAAGCATTTTGCATTTAATACACATATATATTTGTTCTATCAATGAGAATACCTTCATCCTCAATGTCATCATTCCTAACGTGTTCAATCTTTAATACGTGTTGATAGGGACAAAGCACTATTTTCAGGAGAATTTTTATTGGAAGAACAAATAGAGAGCCACAAGTTCTTGCTGCTTTTTCCTTCTCAAGTTAAAGTCTATAAAGACAGAAGCGATTATTGAGATTGTTGGACGATTATACCCATGCAAGAATAGACTCCCATTTGGTTCAATGATTCATTATATTGAAAATCAGTTATCGCGCTAGTGTCTAGAAGTTTCCAAATAGACAAAAACTTTAGCCGAGCAGCTCTAAGCACCTCGGAAAATATCATAATACAGGTTAAGTTTGTGCTTCTAATAATAAACTGCAGACACAAAGTAATCCACAAAATAATGTATTTAGCCGAAACCAGCACAAAGAACATTTTTAGCAGAAGCTCGAAGCGATACATCTCAAGTTGAAGGGCCATTTGAAACTTCATGAATACATCAACGGCGATATACCAGATAAATCGGTTATTATATACCATATCAGCATTATAGTTCATTTCATCTATAACGTTTGCAACATAAATTTATGAAATTAAGTGACAAGACTTAAGAATGCAGTCCAATAGATTTTGACAGACTACGCCCAAATATTTCAAATGAAAGAAAAAGATCGAAACCAAAATGTAAATACTCCTTGCAAGAATCCGTAATAAGGAAAATAGTAAAACGTTTGGCTCGAGACAGTAATGGGCGGCCCATTGAACTCATCCCCCTTATCATTCAAAAAATAAAGAAACAGGGTGAAAAGGTTTCGATAAACCCTAGCTGAGCGTACACACAAATCAAAGGAGCAGAACCCCGAAACCAGATCGCATTCGATCAAAGGAAAGTTTAAAACAAGGCTCTGATACCAATGTTAGCGTTTAAGGATCTGAAACTTTCCATTGATAAGCAATAAATAAACAACGGAATATAGACATCAAATTCGTAATACCTTGTTCCATCTTGACAGCCTGAGTTTGATTCCAGACACCTCTGTCACTGCTGCTCCTTTCCAGCGACGTATTGAAGAAACCTAGCACAAAACAGAAAGCGGTTTCTCTCTCTTACCTTGCACCAATGCGTTTCTTCAGCTTGTCTGATGGGTATTCTGAAGGGATCATTTATAGGAAGAGAGAGGACCGGTTTCCCCATGACACTTATTCTCCACCTGTCCATCGGAGTAGGAGAAATAGAAACGGCTGCCAAGAACCCGTCTCTTCATATGGACAACGTAAAACTGAATTTCTAAATTTAGTCTTACAGCGGAGGGATCTGGTGTAGAGGTCGCGGCTCCATAAACAATTGATAGAACTGTTGTTGCAAATAAACCATACGTGCTAAGTTGTACTCCTCTCCATTTCCATACTTTGCAGCTCATCTCTCATGGAAGGCTTCAACACCCCGCTACACCTACCAAGTGGGGGAGCTACTGGCACAAGTTGTGATAGAGCATGTCTCCGTGAGCTATGCCCACGACAGAGGTTGTAGGGAGATAAGGTAGGGGGTGAGCGAGAACCCTCCCACCTGAATAAAAAAAGAAGGGCGCCCAAAGGCCTTGGTTGCTCTTGCCGCAGTACACAAGCAACAATGGGTCTCTGTGTGTGTGAATACACTGTAACACGTTGTGTTAAAGTCTTAACCAAGCTTATCGGTTTCAGACAAGACGCCAAGCTAGAGCCTACAAGGAGCCAAGAACGCACACTACACCAAGCCAGAATCCCACCCAAGGGCTGGCCAGCCATAACCAGGTAGACGAATCTTAACTGCCAACAGAAGGAGCTAGTGGAGAGGCCACCACTCCATGATTAATTGACACAATTGTCTTTGTTGGAAATAAACAAGATGTGCAACTCGAAAACAACCATAACTCTAATACGTCAAGGATTCCTATGGGATTGGAACGTTACAGACGGTTAGTAACAGAGATGAAACACAAATGAACTAGAAAGCAAAGATCTTACCAAGTGTGCCAAGTTGCAGAGCTCCTTAGCGGTTGAGCTAGTAAAACAATAATGATGAATGAAATGAGAGAAGGCACGTTGACCCCCTTTTGTTTTCATTAAATTTGGCATGCATGGTAGGATTACGTAGAAAGGCTGCATGTATCCTGTCAAATTGACAAAATACTTATCTACAAGGTAGAAAAGGTTGTTATACAAAATACATTTAGAAGGAATTCTTCAATGAATCCTCTATCTACCAAAAAGGAATTATGAAAGGAAGAAAAAGTTTTTTTATTTGTTCGAATGGTATCCGCAATCTTCAATTGCGGAAACAACTATGAAGGAATTAACTACTCCCTCATATTTTGGGTTGCTTGGCCGGAACAGCAGCTCGAGATTCTTGCTCTATATGGGAAGGAAATAGAAAGAATTGGATTCCTCTCGATAGATTCCTTGAGCATGATTATTACCTAGAGAGGCTGCATGTCCTTCATGTACAGCATGGGCATGATTATTACCTAGAGAGGCTGCATGTCCTTCATGTACAGCATGGGCATGATTATTACCTAGAGAGGCTGCATGTCCTTCATGTACAGCATGGGTAGAGATTAGGGTTAAGTTTAATGTTAAATGAAACATATTTTTTGGTTTAATTGTTTATATATATATGTTATAATTATTTAAATATTTAAATATGGTCAAATTTTAAATTGGGTTATTTAGTTGTTATGTTTTAATACTAAACTCCATAAAGTATGCTACTTTTATGTTTTTTATGTTTAAGTTTCATTTAAATAGGATTTAAATTAAATTAGCATTTGGTTATATGATTAATTTAATTTAATTATATGTTGAATTGATTAAATTGAGCATATTAACTAATTAAATATGATAATTATGTTAATTACTTATGTTAAATGTATTATTATAAATAAATTAAATTAATATTGTATATATATAATTAATGATAATTTGATTATGTAAATAGAGGGTTAGGAGGTGACGGAGTTAAACAGAATTCAATTTGAATTAAGTAGGAATATTCGACACCATGCATTCGTCTGAGACATAGTGTCTTATCCCGTGAGTCATGAAAATGATGCCACTGGTGGGATCATGTAGCCTATCATCTCCATACCTTCTCCATTTTAAAAGATTCGTTGATTGCTATAATCTATGAAAGTCACAATGTCTATATAATACGGTTTCCTTAGATGAGATTCGTTGATTGCTATAATCTATGGATGATAGGTCTTTGAGGATTCTGCTTAAATATTATAGGGTAGATTCTATCATCGTGAATAAACTAGTAATTAAACTAATTTACTAGAGGATGTAATGATTGAGCTTACTCATGTTTGGATCAATTTGTGGAGTAAATTAAACTATAATTTGTGGAGATTCGTTGATTGCTATAATCTATGGATGATAGGTCTTTGAGGATTCTGCTTAAATATTATAGGGTAGATTCTATCATCGTGAATAAACCGGTAATTAAACTAATTTACTAGAGGATGTAATGATTGAGCTTACTCATGTTTGGATCAATTTGTGGAGTAAATTGTGTACAATTATTGAGGGAGGATAGCATTTGGTATAATAAATGCCACAATGGCCTTTGCCACCTTATAAGTAGGTGACCATTGGTTAGGATAAATATTTACAAAGGATATATGTATAATAATTTTGATGTTGAGATAAAGGATATTTTCCGTGTAATTAAAGAAAATATAAGTATGGTCATTTAACTTAAAACTAGTCGCAAGATATGAACGACCATATATGGGGGGCGCACATCCCAATACTGGTGAGTCATAGTCTTCTTGAATGTATTTAGGAGTAATATGTAATTCATTGATTGGTAAATAGTGTAATTCAAAGTGAAGTTAAGTAATAGTTAAAAATTAGTGAGGGAGTCATGGCGATGATGTAGCATCAAACGCAAGTGTATGGAAGGCATAGGTATTCCTATAAATACCAATGTGAAATGGTGTGACCAAATTCAATTACGATGTAACAACTTTGTGAAAACATTATATTAATGAACCCTGAAAGGGCCAAACCAATTTAACCTATACAAAAATGTAGGATACAATGTAATAATAACTCCAATATGATAAATTGATTAATCTTATTATCGTGTGTATCTATATGTATATACATAAATTCAATGATGACATTACTATTGACTTCCAAGTCACCATCAAGATTATGAAATTTTGGTAGTATCTTAAATACCTAAGTTGCACTTGTACTTAAATGTGTAGATCGGTAAGAGACTTGACCTAGTTGGGGTATAGATTCTACCCTTACGTAGCTAGTGTTGTGAGCAACTTATATTGATCATATTATAAATTGTGTGATGAGGTGTTGGGTCTAATCTCTTGTAGGTCAACACGATGGTGAACCCAGCTATTTTTACTATGCTCTAAGTTTTCGATTAAATGTATGTTGTGTTTAGTTGCAAAAGGATGATAGTGATCATTTTTTATAACTCACTTTAGGGTGTTTCCACCTAGTGTGTAGATG
Organism: Pseudotsuga menziesii; assembly: GCA_001517045.1. Classification (NCBI taxonomy): domain Eukaryota; kingdom Viridiplantae; phylum Streptophyta; class Pinopsida; order Pinales; family Pinaceae; genus Pseudotsuga; species Pseudotsuga menziesii. Next base: position 206,050 of record LPNX010530587.1, read on the forward strand.
ACTTTGACGTTAAGATAATATTTCAACAAGAGGTATGTATTTCGAATAACAATTATGTTGAGCTTTAAATATATATATATATATACAAGGGAGAGAGAATATTGTACTTGTTATTTACCCTAATAAGATATAATCCACATTATGTACTCAGTAAATAAGAATAATAGTAGTAATTAAGAGACTCTAAAGTAACTGCATATCCTAGGTGCGAATTAATAATTTATCCTAGTAAATGTACCTAAGTAGAAGAACACTATGGTATACCAACCTCTTGAGGAGTGGTGGCATAGTTATAATTTAACCAAGGTAATAATAGGAATCGAAGTATAAGCATTTACAATTTGGAAGGATTCCAAATATGGATATAAGTTTCTTACTAATGGTTAAAACTAATGAGTTGTACTTCACATATAAGACTTACATAGTGATTAGGAAAAGTAAATCATTAAAGCAATATCGCTTTACAATAAGCAATTTAAACAAATTGGCGATGATTTAGAGGAATGACAGGATAAGGTTTCTAATATTGGAGGTTAGTCAGACCTAGTATAGTGATGACCTAGAGTAATAATAAGAGAGTCATACACAACTTAACCAATTGACAGTGGGACATGTTGAAAGTAATTACTAATGACAAATGTAATAAGAATATGTATTAATTGCCTTAAGCCATTCCCAGTTAGAATATGACTAGATTAACTAAGGGTGAGCATGCATATATCTTGTCTAGTGAGATGTGTCATTGCGAGTATATGTTATCAATTGAGTTCAGTGAAGATATGCCCTTGTCCTTCTAAGAATAAACTAAGGTATGTTTGGTGATGTAGGATGATTTCCATATCATAGGAGTTGTAAGAAGTACCTATATAGAGATGGTAGATTAAGGATGGTAGTGGCCATGAGTTGATTTCATTATTAACAAGTTTTGTCAGTCTTAAGAATGGGATTTATTTGTGTGTAAATTTTTAAAATATAAACTAGATTTATATTGTGGATAGAGGAAAATTGAGCAAGTGATTAAATATGAAAGAGGGAGAGAGAAGGTTATGAAGTATTCATGCCTAATAATACAAGTTAGTATATAAGGAGGTGTGTAAAAATGACATTTATATCTTACCATTGTAAGAATTTATGACAAACAAATTTTAGGAAAAGCATTCACAATAATAATTAAAGTGCATAGCACAAAGTATGGCACCTTATTTAAAATTTACAAGGGAAAAATCATTAATAGTAGTGTAAAGTTAAACAAATGTAATATGAGGGACCAATATCAAGTAAATGGTCTAGGTTAAATCCCTATAGGAAAAGTAGCCTCAGAATCTACTACCTAGGAGGACATGGAGTCCATGCGTCATGATTTTTCCCACACTATTTTGAGTATAACTTCTGGACAAAGTTTCCCGAAGGGTGGGTGTATGTAATGCCCCATTTTGACCTTATTACTCGAACTATCATTGCATGTTTGGATTTTCTTATTATTTTGTATCATTTCCAGTTTGATGACTCTATGGGCATATGGATTTATTACTTTACATAACTTATATATGTGTGTATGAGGTTAATATTATGAATTATGTTCATGTTTTGATTATATCACTAGAAATGCAAATTTAATAGAGGATGGTATGTGGATACTGATTTAAAGTTATGTGTCAAATAACTTATTGTGATGACGAATGCATGATACAAATTGATTGCATTATTGTTAGTATTAACGGAATATCTATACATGTCAATGATTTCATGATATTGCATGACATTTTGTTATGAGACTAACCGACATATTTACAAGAGCTAAAGGTAGATGAGCCCTACAAAATGAAACTACATCAACGGTATGGATTCCAAAAGAGAAATGGTACGAGAATAAATCATTATTGGTATGTATGATTATTATTATTATTATCATGATGTGTGGGATGGTATGGGTTTGGGAAACTCAACCTCCCAAATTGGTTATTCGAAGACAAAACCTGCGTACAACAGTCGCAACTAAGTCATTATGTCGGTGTAGACATAGTCCCTTATTCCATTAGGAGGGTGGAGGCATTACCCATCGTTTATCCCTGAAACCTAGAATCATGGGAGGGTTGTGCTATGACACACTCCCTAATGTATGTGATGATGACTAGTGGGTTCTTTTTGGGGAAGCTTAGTTTATGGATTCAACACTTATGCTTATGGGTTCTAACCGGAGTCAGGTCATGTAGTTGACGCTCCAAGGTATTCCAGCAGAGGAAGGATAGGATGTGGAAGTTAGTTGTGAATTAGATAGAAGGAAGTAAGTAGATATGAATGTCATGGGAGCTTTAGCGGAAAACAAAAGTTACTGTGTGTGTTGAAACAATTTCTTGATTCTTATGCTATGACTAAAGATATTGTGTTGCATCATAGATTATTATGTTCTGAGTTAGTGTCGATACATTGTAGATTAATGTTTAGGTATATGTCGACAAATAATAACTTGTGTGATTATGTGTGATGTCTGATGTGTGTACTATTAGTGTACCTACATGATGTATGTAAGCATTAGCTACGCTTACATAACTCGTCCTCATATGTATAAGCATGTGTGAATTAATATTAAACAATTTTGATTAGGAATTGATACATCACAATCATGACTAATTAAATTACTATTACCTATTTAGTTAAGAAATGATAATTGTTACATCAAGCTAGTAATGAATGGTTGATTAATTGTGATCAGGGTTAATTATTGATTATGACCAATAAAGATGAGATAATGATAATGATATTAACAATGTTAATAAGATTTTGATTAAATTGTTGAATGGAATACTAGGATTAGTAAATCTTTAAGTAGGTATTAATGGTGTTAATTATCTTGAATAAGGTTATTATCAACTTGATCAAAAATGTTAATTAAAGGATTAATTATAATTAAGGTTCCATTGTGGAACATGTTAAACGGTTCCATGAATAAGGATTAGGATTAATCAGGATTAGTTAGAATGTGTTAATAAATCCATATTAGTTAAGATTGTTTATAATTAATTACCATTAATTAGAATTAATTAGAATGTGTTGATAAATCCCTATTAATTAAGATTATTTACAATGTGGTGATATTGGAATAATGTAGAAATAAGATTTTAGATATTTTGAATCTTCTAGATTAGATGAGTTGTTTAAGATCCAAGTTTATAGGATCTAGATCTAGGTTTTTTTGAGATAGCATAAACTATTTAATGTAATCATCTTTTCTTAATCAATTGAATTGGTTTTACACCATTCTTGTATTTGTGTGTGCAAGCCTTGTGCTCTTCACTTCCTCTCCTTTCATGTTTTTCTAATTTGGTATCAGAGCCATTGTGTGATGTTGTGAAGAGCCCTTTGTGGCCTGTTGTTGTGAGAGCCCTAGTGGCCTATTATGTGATCCTAATTGGCCTGCTGTGAATGCCTATTGTGGCTCGCTGTGATTTCCTGGAGATCCGTGGATGTTGAGAAGCCCATTGTGGCATGCTGTGAGAGAGATTGCTGGCTTGGCTTGGAAATCGTTGTTCGTTGATGGTGAAGATCGTGTTGTGACTGTCACCCACCAATTGATCACTTCTCACTTGAATCGTTGTTTCCCAATCGCTAAAGGTGAGATCGCTTCAATCATTGACCTGTTTTTTGTGTGTGTGAAGAGTGGGCCATTGTGGAAGACATCCAACGTGTTGTTGCTGGAGATAAGCTTGCTAGAGCGGGAATCTTGTTGTGATAAATTCGGTCATCGTGGAGTGAGGTTACCACCAAGGAGACTCTCATGTCCATTGCTAGAAGGAACCGACCACTGTGTAAAGTGGTGCACGAAAGAGAATTCGTTGCTGAATTGAGAGAGAAGAGGTTGTTGCTCTTGAAATTCTGTGCAATTTTAAATTGTTGTGTTGTTGTTGAGAAGAGTTACGCTCTAGCTATTGAAGTCAAGGGAATGATCACTTGAGGAAAATTCTGGATCTGCAGAAGCTTGAAGAGAATGATAGATCTTATATACTTTCATTAAATTAAAGGGAGAACATCATGTGTCATTGATTGAGGAGAGATCTCTTTGTGAAATGGGTTGCAGATTCTGAGATTGGACATTCAGCTTCAAGTAGCGAGGTCGTAAAAGAAAAGAGGTAGAGCCTCCCAATCGTTGTCCAAGAATTCATGGCGCTGCCACTAGAGTTGAGGGTGTTTAAATTTGGTGGAGCCTGTGGGTCTGGACTGATGTCAAATTAAAGAGCCGTAAATTGTGAATGTGGGATAAACCAGGAAATTTCAAGAAGCCTTCATGCTCTACACTTCCTCTCTTCTCTTGTTTTTCTAATATGGTATCAGGGCCATTGTGGCATGTTGTGAAGAGCCCTTTGTGGCCTTCTGTTGTGAGATCCCTAGTGGCTTGTTGTGTGATTCTGATTGGTCTGTTGTGAATGCCCATTGTGGTTGGTTGTGATTGCCTGGAGATCCGTGGATGTTGAAAAACCCATTGAGGCGTGCTTTGAAGAGATCCCTGTGAGAGAGATCGTTGGCTTGGCTCAAAAATCATTATTCGTTGATGGTGAAGATCATGGTGTGACTTCCACCCACTAATTGATCACTCCTCACCTGCATCGTTGCTGCCCAATCGCTAAAGGTGAGATCGCTTCAATCGTTGATATGTTTGTTGTGCATGTGAAGAGTGAGCCGTTGTGGAAGACATCCGACGTGTTGTTGCTGGACATAAACCTGTTGGAGCGTGAATCTTGTTGTGAGAAATTCAAGTCATTGTGGAGTGAGGTTACCACCAAGGAGAATCTCATGTCCATTGCTAGAAGGAACCGACCACTATGTAAAGCAGTGCATGAAAGAGAAGTTGTTGCTTAATTGAGAGAGAAGAGGTTGTTGCTCTTGAAATTGTGTGCAATTTTAAATTGTTGTGTTGTTGTTGAAAAGAGTTACTCTCTATATATTGAATTCAAGTGAATGATCACTTGAGGAAAATTCAGGATCTACAGAAGCCTAAAGAGAACGATAGATCTTCTATCCTTTCAATAAATTAAAGGGAGAACATCATGTGTCACTGATTGAGTAGAGATCGCTTTGTGAAATGGGTTGCAGATTCTGATATTGGGCATTCAGGTTTCAAGTAGCGAGGCCGTAAAAGAGAAGAGGTAGAGCCTCCCAATCATTGTCAAAGAATTCATGGTGATGCCACTAGAGTTTAGGGTGTTCAGATTTGTTGGAGCCTGTAGGTCTGGACTGATGTCAAATTAAAGAGCCGTAAATTGTGAATGTGGGATAAAACAGGAGCGGTCGCCAAAACCAGAGGCAGCAAAACCTGTGGGAAATTTTCAAAGTAGAATGGACAATACGACGTTCACAGTTATTAGGTGTGGCCATTCCAAAATTGTGAATGTGGGATAAACCAGGAGCAGTCTCCAAAACTAGAGGCAGAAAAACCTGAAGAGTAGAAGGATTCGTTGTTGTCGGAATCAGATATGTATTAGTTGTTGGTAGGCCTGTGCGGAGAAAAGAGCCGATAGTGTGGTTGTTGGCTTTCCCACGATTCCACTCACGATTTTGGCCAGCACATTTGCTGATATTGCAGTTGCTTCCACGCAATTGATTGGATGGCGCATTTCCTGAGAAAGGAGAGTGCGTTGTAAGCGCCTCCACTATGCAGAGACAGAGCACCCGATGACGCTTCTGTAGAAGACAATTGTGCATCGAGAAGGAAAAGGAAAAAAGTGTCGTAGCAGGGAGTTCTCCTAGACTAGAATGGAAGACTGTCGACATTCATTTGCAAATCTCACTAAAGGAGATTGTTGGAGAACGCTGCCAATTGTGTTGAAGGTAATTTTGTTTTTTCATTTATGGACAACTTCATGAATATTGTTGGTGAAACTCGCTATGATGCAGAAAATATAACTGAGCTTGAAGAGATTGCAATCAAGAATGAAATGAAATTGATTCTTATAATGATGAATGGTGAATAAGGTTCATTATCTACAGAATGTAATGGTGATGCCAATGCTATAAATATTGTTGAAACAATGAAATTTAAGATTGCAGCTATAAGTATCCATGATAATGCTGAAAATGAAGAGTTTTATGAATTTTATGAAGAATTGGAAGCAATATTAAATGCTGCGAAATAAGCTAGAGAGATTAAAATTGATATGTTAGTTAAAGCTGGCATCCATGTTAATGTTGTAAGTGACATCAACATTGATATTTCTGTGAGAAATATCAATGTTGAATTTTATCCAAAAGGTAGGATCACCTATGAGAAAATGTTACAGCATTCCACTGAACAAGGCATATCTGAAGGCAAATCCAGAACAGTAGTTCTGCAACCGAGTTCCATAAGGAGTGAATAATTCAAGATCTGGAGAAGGAAACGGAAGAAGACAAATAAGTACTATCTGACATAAACAAAGGTCAAGATGAAGGGTATAGAAGGAGGATTGAGGAGTACAAGGCTTGGAGCCCTAAATTGTTAAAGTATTTATCTAATATGTAAGCCTCGTTGAGACTGAGACCAGCAGGCATGTTATGTCTTGTCATTATAGAAAATCTATTTCTCCATTAAGGAAGGATATTGGAATAATGTAGAAATAAGATTTTAGATATTGTGAATCTTCTAGATTAGATGAGTTGTTTAAGATCCAAGTTTATAGGATATAGATCTAGGTTTGTTTGAGATACCATAAACTATTTAATGTAATCATCTTTTCTTAATTAATTGAATTGGTTTTACACCATTCTTTTGTTTGTGTGTGCAAGCCTTCGTGCTCTACACTTCCTCTCCTTTCCTATTTTTCTAATTGGTGATAAATGAATATTAATTAGTAATAAATAAAAATTGATTGAGTCTTAATTATGATATAATATGGTTTACAATGATGTTTGGTAATTGTAAATAAATGACACTTAAATAAAATAAAATAAAATAATTAAGTTATGTCGAAAGGGTTGTCAGTCGAGTGTGAAAATACCAATGATGAAAATACCAATGATTTAAAAATATATATAAATAAATATTAAACAATATTATTCTATGGTTGTATCGTCAAAGTGTACATTGCTATGTCAAAATTTGTGTTGACTTATATTATTAAACAATAACTTCCTATTTTGTTGCACTGGCGTGAATTTAAGTCGAAATGAAGTGGTAGACCTTTACCTAATAAATAATCAAATTTATTTACATGTACTATAATCGATAATAAATATTATTATTAGTTTTGTTGAGTGTTAAAAAGGACATGACCCATGTTTCGAGTGGGAGGGGAGTAAATGGAGAGGATAAGGGTAATAAAGACGGTAGGAAGAAAAGTCGGTGAAAAGGAGGGGGAGTTAGGCGGAGATGGAGTTTTGGAAGGGGGATCTTAGCATTGGGAAAATTTAGCAATGGACGAAAAAAATTTCAGAGAAGGGAAAATCATTTATAACTAGTTGGGCTGGTTGTACTCAGGTTTTGGGTTTGAGGTTCCAAGAACACAGTTCATGGAACTAGGAAGTCGGAGATACTTTCCTAGTTGGAAGGGTGGAAAATCGATTTTGTCGGTTGAGTTTTGAGGATCCACAACTATTCTACAGTGAGGTTTTATACTTGCAGTATCTTTCTTTGAAGGACAAGGCCACAAGAATAAAGGCAAGGTGAGACAAACTACTAAATTACAGGTATTCTTAGTTAATGTTTCAAATTTTATATTTGGAAGGAAAATTGGATTAATATGCTTCAAACAACATGCTTTTAAATGATTTATATATGCTACTTTAAATTTCTTTATACATGTAAGTTACAACAAAAACAAAAACAAAAATATCTATTTTTTTTATGGAATGCATGAGAATTTTACATGAACAAAAAAAAGAAATAAACAGGATTGCATATTAACTTAGAATCAATTGATAACAACAAAATTGTCAAGGTCGTATTTTTATAAATTAAACTAGGAATCTAGTTAGGTCCCTACAACTTGTGACTTATCTGTATTCACCTGCCACAAGTTAAGTGGTTGTGTTAGTCTTACGTTCTTAAATAAATTTAAATTTATTGGTATATTTACATTTAAATAATATTATCTAAATTTATTGANCTGTATTCCCCTGCCACAAGTTAAGTGGTTGTGTTAGTCTTACGTTCTTAAATAAATTTAAATTTATTGGTATATTTACATTTAAATAATATTATCTAAATTTATTGATATATTTACATCTATATAATATATTATCTAAATTTATTTTATTGGTATATTTACACCAATATAATATGATTTGGATTATGTATATGCATTTCAAATATATTTATTTATAAACTGGTTTTATTTGTTATATATATATATGAATGTGAAAATTTAAATAAGTAGACTAAGTTGTATCCATTGTTATATATGACAAAGATTCCAAGTGGTCATATATGAGATTGATTTCAAATTATCAAAATGTATGAAATTTATTAGATAAGGCATGTATTATGCCTATCATTATGATTTTATGTTAACATAGTGTATGTAACATGTTGTAGGACAACATTACTTTTTATAAAAATTAAAAGTGGTTTATCACATATTAGTTAATTATTGGGTTTTATTTTGTGGTTTTTAATGTGAAATAACTTGTAAATAAAAATTTCTATGATGATGTATGTAATATACATATGATGATGTTACTATATTATTGTTTATTTACAATATATTAATTTGCTATGTTTTACTATATTGTTTTAATAGCTTGCAAATAAGAATGCAAATTGAGTTTATAATGGTTTTCATCTGTTAACAAAAAATGGTCTAAATATAAGATCTTTACTAGGTAAAAGATGTAATACAACAAACAATTGTTAATTATTTATTACTTTGAATATTATTTTTTTTAATATTTTGAAAATAAAGTCAAAAGGAATGTAATGGATTATTATTATTTAATAATTAAGATACTGAGAGGAATTAGAACTGAAGTAGTTGTTAAAAGAGTGTTTGCTAACCCACAAGGAGAAATGAAAAATTACGAAAGTAGTGAGTAAGAAATCGACTGATGCAAGAGGCATCTTCCCCAAAATTAGGTCAAGACTCCTTATGGAGTACTAAAGAGGAGGAGGCTCATAAAGGACCAAGTCCTAGGAAATATACTATAAAATAGTATGTCCATCGAATAAGAAGGAGGTTGGCGATGGATGGGAAAATAATCTATTGATGCAAAGAGATGGTGCATTGAACGGAATTTTCCCTTGTGGTTCAGTGAAAAGGCTCGGGGGTTCTAGAGCAAGTAATTTTTGAGTGCTCTAGGAGTTGGTTGGAAGGGATGGCAACTACAACTATGTTTTCCTGATAGTGGTGACATGTTCTTTACTGAATTTATCGACTATTTAGTTTTAATATGTACAGAGAATTTTTATCATGTATCTTTTAGTATTCGTTTACTTCTATTAATGATAAGTTCTTAGTTTTTAAACTATTATTATTAAAATAATTTATGTATAGAATGTAGAAATGTAGATCTCTTTTACATGTAGAAATCGCAATGGTAAATTAATCATTTCTATATTGTTTTCCTATGTCAAGCTATTTCGTCTATAACCGAACTCTATAATGTTTAAATCTCATATTTGACAGCGAGAGACGAGAGGCTCTTCACAAAGATCTCTTTTTTGTTTTAATTTACAGTATAGATAATGTTACAACTAATTGTTTAAAGAATGCATACACAAAATTTATTCATTTTACATGCAGTAATCATGGATACGCTATGTAGAGCCGAAAGGCTTCATTTATAAATAATATGTATAAAAAAAATAACGCTTTGTATAAACAATCAATTAAAGAAATCAAATAATGCATAGACTGTTTTTCAAAGTAAATCACAGTATAGATCTAAGAAAAGTAAAATAATCACATGAGTTGAAGGCTTCCTACACAAAAAATATAAACTCTATTTTAAAATATCAAATAGCATTGCAGTATCTGTTCTCGGCCTTCGATACCCATAATAGATCGATATGGATAAAGAATTAAATTAAAAACAGAATCATGATATCCAAGTATAAGCAACATATAACTAAAATCCGAGCCTCATAAACATAATGACAATCAAATCGAATCAAGATCCAAGAATTATAGTCGTAGAGTAAGATTTTCCACCCATCGATTTACAATCGATTTCATTATATTAAACAAATTTACAAAACTATGAAATCTATCTAGACATAAAGCCAATATTTCAAATCTACAGATTAAAAATAAAATTGCAATTGTTTCCCCAATTCAAACCACAGAACAAGTATTGTTATGTCAAACCGCAAGTGATATAGGCCGTGAAGTCTCTCAAGTAACCAATGCATCTAAGTACATACCCATCAAGGGTTATATCTATAAACAAAACATATCTAATAATTTCTTCAGTGGCTCAAAAGCCCTTTCTTCCCTAAAACCTCGAAGCAAAGAAACCAAGGAACCCAGCTTAACCACGAACCCGAACAGAGTCATACATTGTGTCTGATTGTTGATCCAAGTGTACAGTCTATAAGACACGTCGTGCCAGTGTTCATATGCATATGGAACTGCTGGCATTAGTATAACCATAATAACCTAAATTTATATATATTCTGCCTATTAATAGAGTAGGGAGTAAATCCCTCACCCGTGGACAAAGAAGAATTAATCTTGAGAGGAGGTGACCCTGTCATCGCTCTCACCTGGATGTGCTTTGGAAACCTGCATTTCACATATGAGTATTTTTTAACTGTGCATTTTAAACTGTAACATGTTTTAAAGAAAATAAAATTCATTTTGTAACCATTAACTTGCAAAGATAATATTGGGTGATAAGGATGAAGCTAATCTCATCCAAAGCTTTGATGGGACCCTAACTTCACCTACAAATGGGATTATGAATTTATTAAAACCCCATTAAAAAAACAAAATTTAATTCTTATAAATATTTCAAACCGAGGGACAAACTTACCTTTCATAGACGCGTAGAGGGCCAAGGGTCGGCTCCTCCTGGCTTCCCTCTCCCTCCTCTTCCTGCACAATAAGAAGCGATTAATTCAAATATGTTTCCAACTAAGAAAACCTTTAAAATGAAATTTCAGAGTAGTTAAGAAGTATTTTATTCCTTACCTACTAAATAAGTCCTTGCAGGCTGCAAAGTCTCTACCAGAACTCAAAGGAAGGCGAATGGGTTTCCCTTTTAACCACATGATGAGCCAAGAGTGATTGAGGTTGTAATGGAAGCCAGATATCCATGTACCACTAATAAACCTTCAAATAAACTCAAAAATTACAGATCAAAAGATAAAACAAGTAATGACAGACCCGAAGGGAAAGTCTGGTTGCAGTGAAACCATGGAGGGGTTGAGCATCAACCTCAAACCTCCATTAACAGTAAAACCAGATAAGACCAAATGAATGCAATGAAAAAAACCTCATGACTACTTAATTACTCATTAAAACCCTATGAAAACCTATGTTTCAGATCAATGACAAATGGAGGGTTGAGGTCAAATTTCTTCCCACAACGCATGCAAACAACCATGCCATTAAATGTGCCTAGTTGCACTGTCAACTCGCGGCCAGGGTTATGGCAAAGAATAAATGCATTCCTTTAAAATATTTTGTTAAACCTCCATATCATTGTTGGCAGACACCCTTGTATATCCAGTATCCTTTCGTCCATATAAAACCTTATATCAAAGCCTTATATATATATACACCCCCTTTGCTTGTAAAGCTCGTGGGTTTTTAAACCTTATGTCATGGATAAAACTTTAGCTAAGTCTCGTCATCATGTTTTTCCATCGCTTGCAAACCATAGGGATTGCACCTCCTTTATACCTTACATGAATCAAGTAATATCTTAAGCATTCAAAATATATACATAACAAGTGTAGCTTGGACTAGGTCCATAGGTCTAGGGTTTTAATCCTAGACAAGCAAACTCAAAAGCAAATACATCACCTTAGTAAGGGTTGTGACCAATTTGTCATTGAAAATGGAGTCAACGTCGAGCAACCTTGTCATCAACATTAGTAATACTAGTTAAACTTATCCATGAAATCAAGTAAAAAGTATGTTATGATAATTATGAACATGCTACGACCAATACATTCATGTTGCGACAAGAATGAATAATAAATCGTAAGCAAAATATTATTTTTTTATTTATGGAAATTATGGGTATGTGACAAAAGATGTGTTATGCTTATCATTGTGATTTTATGTTATGGATGGTGTATGCAATGTTCATACGACAATGACAATAATGATAACTATGAATGTTACCATTTAATAGAAATATTGCGCTAACACACATTATTTAATTATTGAGTTTTATCTATTGCTTCTAAGATAAAATAACTTGCAAATTAGAATGCCAAATTCACTTTGGATTTCAATGATTAACACATTATAAATATCAATGGTATTACACATATTTTGTGTAGGGTGTTGCATTCCTAGAGAAAATGTAATTTCTCATACTTTTCTCTAGGGTCTACTTGATTGAAATGATGATGATGATGTTATCATACAATGTGTACTTTTTAAGGATTCAAATATAATACATATTTGTAGTATTCTAGGAGACTATTTGGATTGAAAAATTATACATATAGATATACATGAGAATACTCAATAAAAAAAACATATAATATACTATTAAAAATTGTAGTTTTGGGGAATTTCAGCAATTTAATCATGTCTTGTGTAGAAATTGACGAATAGATCCTCATTCCAGACGTTTGTAGTAGATCCCCGTTGAGATTTCAACCACGCTTGCACCTAAATTTCATTCTCAACAACAACAAAAACATACAAGCATGATAGATATTAAGTGTTAGAACCTATTCTAGCATATATAAATCCAATATATAATCAAAGCAACTACATCCATGGATAAAAATATTCATAGTTACACATATAATGGATGAGAAATGGATATTTATATTAAACATAAACAGAGATATAAGTGACAAACTCTGCCGACACCTCGTCGAAATTGAGAAACTGACTCCTCCACCTGGTCCTCCACCACTTCAATCCTCCATATCAATGGAAATCTTGGGAAGAGCATCAATGGATGCTCAAAGGATAAAGGGATGTGGAGTCAAGTATGCAATAATGGGGCACAAATCCACTATAGTTCCTTTTCTCTCACAATTTCTCCTCCTCTAATGCATCCAAGCAGCTCAATATATATCCCTTCAATAGGAAGTGAAGGGTCGAGTCAAATATTTTCCAGGCATATGGAAGTCCAATAGTCAAATTATTCATTACTTGATGAGGAAAAATCCAAATAGATTATTTTTTATCACATTTCTCAATGTATACGGATCATAGTGGAGCAATCTATGTGTACACACAGTCTGTAAGTTGGTCACCCACTTATACCAATAAATAAGACTTTTTTAAGGGATTTTTTGGATCATCAAAGTTATATTGAGAAAAGGGGGTCCAAAGAGTCTACATAGGGAAAGGGAAGGCCATAAAAACATTATCCACCAAGTGTGGTAAAATCAGCTATAACACCAGGATCGTCACGGTTTTTCAATTGAGGCTACAATTAATTCAATCCTAGATGAAAGCTTGTGCTAAGAGCTAATTCGACATATGAAATCGCCCCAAATTAAAATTCAACCAAGTGACAGCTTTGAAAGGAAACAACTATAAGCCACTGCAAAAGAGAGCATAGAAAATAGGATCTGGCAAATAAACATGTACAAAAAAAAAATCTAATAAGGGTTAGCTTTTGCATACCACGTGTCTTTTAAACCCTGTATGTTTGAACCGTTTGGGAATTTGAATAATCTTGTTTTGTAAATTTATATACAGTGTTGATCCCAATAGAATTCTATAGATACTTTGAACAATTAGTTCATTGAAACTTCACATAGAATATATTATGAATCTAAAGGCCATGGTTAAGATGGGTTTATCGTTGTCACTTACATGGAAATAGGATCCCTGTTTTCTCCATATAAAGAGTTGTTGTTGGATAATGGTTCAACTCCATGAGATGATTTCAAGGACACACAACTACATAAGGGTTTTGGCACTGCTTGTTGGATGAAAAAATAATTTTGGATTTCATCCTCCTAATTGTAGTTAAAACCCCGCGCGATTGGGGCTCATGAAAGTCGTCTATCTATAAAGTGCAAACCAACATTTCTAAAGGTTCAGCAGTGATACCCTATGAGACTTAATAACTTATCTGGAACCTGGACTTATGTGTTTGTTACAGTATTTCTCTCTTGGACAATGCACAAAATTGGGAAGCAAAATCCCTCACCTGTAGAAGGCTGCTCAAAATAATTTATGGGCAGAAGGCTCTTCTTCAAGGCCACAGATTCAAGTGGAACAATTATCTATTTGTATTATTTACAGCATTACAGGTATGGGTGGTGATACAACATAGCTTACTATCCTCATCGGGTTGGCAGATGGACACCGCTTCTAGGAGACTGTGCGTCTACTCCATTAATAAGCTAGCTCACGCTAAAACTAAGAGCCTTACAATTAATCCTTGCATTGATTGATCCATGCATGCTTTCCTCTATCCATGTCTCTTCAAGTACTAGCTAGGGAGCAGTGGTTTTAGCAGCGCCTACATGGCCTTGAGCGACTGGTATAGTTGTAAGTAAGGGATCTTCTATACCAAATTTGTTGACGTAACGATAGGCATTCAATGTATAGTAGATGCATAAGAACATGCATCTTATTAAAAAGTATCTCTAAAATTATATTTTAGAGATAGACTACATAGATATAATTTACAATTCCAAAAAAAATAAAAAAATAAAAACCCATTCTGGATTGTGGGAAGTTGGATAGCAGCCATGGCATAGGAAGTCAAGTGTCAGCTCATGAAAGAAGGTAGATCCTGATTCCCTAAGTTCTCATGGGCTCATTGCTTTGATAACAAATGAGTCATAATCTAATTGTTGAGGGTCCTTCCAAGGACCAGAGAAAGGAGAAGGTCACATCCACGCTGGGGAAGGGCACCAATACAATCACCATGCTAGACAGTGGAAGGTAAAAATAAAAATAAAAATAAAGATGAGTTTTTTTTTTTTTTGGGGGGGGGGGGGTGTTCAGATGGAAAGATCCACGGGAAACCCAACAATACTTCCCCACATTAGTGGATGGTAGAGGTGGTAAACCGCCGGCCATCCTCGCAGAAGGCCTAACCCCAAAACAAAGAAGAGTTATTGCTATGAATATGCCCCTCCCGAACTAGTTCACACTTGGGAGTGGGAGGCTGCAAGCAAGGTATCAGGTGAAAGTGCCTCAAAGGTGAAAGTGCCTCAAGAATGAAAGGAGAGAGGATGAGCCTTAAGGCCTCCTCTGTGAAGAGTAGGGAGAAAATAAAATTTTCCAAGAAATATAACTAAACAAAAACTAATTTGCAAATCTAACGAGGAATATAAGCTACACCCCAAGCCCAAACTCCCAAACCATGAAGGAAAACAAAAGAACCCCTAACTAATTAAGAGCGCAGAGTAGTAGTAGAGGTCATACTTGCCATTTTGTTGTGGTTGGACAGATTTATTGAAAGAAATTGTGTTTGAGTGTTCCCTTTCTTGTGGCGTCATGGTTTCATCTTGTGGGTGACCATTGCAAAGTGAGGTTTGTCTTGCATTGTGTCTACTGTTGGTTGTAGCGTGGCACAACCAATTCTGATTGCGTATTTGGAAAAGATAAGTGTTTTATATCATGTTTATTTAATGTACATTTAGATACGATATCATTTATTTATGGATTCACATGAAATTATTGATGAAACTTGTGATATATTTATGGAAGAAACTTCTCAAAAAATTCAATATATTTATGCAAGTAAATTTTGTGATGGAATTGGAAACTAGGTTTTGGGACTTTGTGCACTAGATGTTGAGGAATTTTTTCTTTGGAAACTCTACTAAAAATATATATTTCTGCACATTTTCATTATATAATGTGAATTTTTATGGTATCATATTCTCAGAGTGGTTTAAGACACTTCTCTTTGATGCTTCTACATTTTATTCGAAAACTAGTCCTTCGATTGGATTGTTTTGTATAGTTTGGAGACTTGGCACATGAAGTGTTTGTAAAAATGTCTGAGTGTTATTTTATGATTATTTTTTATAAATACAATTCATATTTTTTTCATAATGTGAGATTAAATCTTATTGATATTGTTTGGGAAATGTTTTCTAAAATTCTAGATCAATTTCCAACTTCTAGCTCCTTCAATGGAATTGATTTGAGTATATTCGTGACTTTTCATATGAAGTGTTTGAAAAAATGATAGAATGTGATATACCTATATTATGAATGATAAAAAAATTATATTTTTAATGGCATTTTAACGATTCTATGAGTTGTGGATTTAAGTATTCTAGTGATTCCTAGAATTACAATCAATTCAGATGAGTAGAATTAGCTAGTTTTGTGAGTTACTTAATAGACTGTATATGGGAGGAAAGATACATAAATATGAATATAGGTGACCCCTGATAAACTTTCCATGAGATATAGTATTCATATAGTTCTCTTTATTTGGCATTCGGAAAGTTAAATTGGAAACTAGGTACATTGCAGTGAAATTTGATAACTAATTGTGGATTGAAATCTCTATTTTCATAAAAACGGAATGCTACAGACATGTGATCTATTTATAACATGTTATTGAGTTTTAAGTGGATACTTATCAGGTGTGATCTTTTTCTTATGGATGGTTTTCATTTTGGTTCAATTATTTAAACTCAATTCCTTGCAGTGAATGTTAATTGGTTTCATTGGAATTGATGGAAAAGATCCTCTTATGTGCAATTGGAGTGATCTACAAATAAACCTTTAATTGGTTGTAGGTGCATTCTTAAATATGGTTTTAATGGATTAGTATTTATTTTGGGTTTAATTCCATGTTTACAAGTTGATTTTGTGCAAGACTAGTTGCTTATATTGAAAAACCAATTAACTAGTCTTATGGACTCTCTTTCGTAATTACCATGATTAATTATTGTAATTTTGGAAATTAGGCCTTATTTACATGTAATTATATGTTATTAATATATTTGTATTGATAATTGATGGTTATTTGTTAAACAATTGGATTTTTTATAAGTGTCGTCATTTGTGCACTAAGTGTCGTTAAGAGTTATAATTAACACCTTAATTACTAGTTAACTATGAATAAGAATAATTAGACTTTAGAAGTGGTTATCATCTCTAGTGGGGCTTGGGTTGAAGTTTTGATGATTTTAGATGATGTTAAGAAACTTCCATATGCCTCATTTTTTGGAATAGTTATGGAATTTATTTTAATTTATTGATAATTAAAGGAATTTTGTTGAGATTAAATCATAAAAATGAAATTGTACATTTGTTTGACTAATCCACCGTGTTAAAATTATATAATTATCCCTAAATTTGATTCCTCCATACTTCATTTCATTGTATCTCCCAAATATTCCCATACAATAGAAATATCCACACTACCAAAAGGAATCCTGCAAAAATATGCACCACTATAAAATTACCAATACTAAAAAGATCTCAATTGTTCATGACAGAGTCATATATATCACCGTAAAACTTTACCAAGTGTTGCAAGTGATCCTCAACCATTGATTTGATCGATGCAGTAATATCGTGACCTTTCTCCCAACCACCCCTTGTACTATTTCCTAAGTACTCTCTTTTGCACAAACAAATGCGGTCAATCCATTGCATGGACACGGTCAAATATTGATTATTCGAGACAATTCACATTGTGCTAAGTCTTTATTACTTACAATTGTGTGGATGCTTTAGTTATAATGATTGGAGTGGCTCGATATAGTCATGATCGTTAGCACAATCATCCCTCTATTTATCAATCGATGAATTGTGGGTTGGTGCAATCTAATGAGGGTATCTTTTGATGCATTAGATGCAACAGAAAACTAAAAAAATAGGTATCTCTCAAGGATTACATGGATATTTTGAGATACATACACATTAAGTCTTGGTTTGAGTAGAAAATATGAAATGTAGGAAATTGAATCACATTTCTAAATATATAAATTTTATCTATTGAAAATGTTCATAAGTATCTCAAGTTTGATATTTTCTACTGTCTACATTTTATTTTGTTGGAAAATGATAAGGTATGTATCTTTGTTGGTGCAACCTCTGAGTTACTAATAGATGGAATCAACCTACAAAAATTGGTAGACATATAGAGAACAAGTAGTACTAATGTTGCACTATTTTCCAGAATAAATATAGTAATATGTTTTTTAATTATCTAAGTGATCAAACCTCGAAAAAAATACATCAAGTGTGGGCCCGTAGCATTTGAAGGTCTTAATGAAATGATCATGAAATATGATTTTTATAGCATGAGGTCAATGTCTATTTTGTGCAACATACAATATTTTTTTAAATGCTTAAAAAATGAAAACTTAATGGAAGAAACACTAATAATGTGTTTTTTTATTTGAGTTATGACACAAGAAAAATAGAAAAATAAATAAATTTACATATTTGGAATCTACAAAAAAATACTATATATGTCTAATTTCATCAAAAACGATTGTGTGTGGCATACTATAATGAATGGTAAAGCATATACGTATTCAAAAATGGATTAAATACCCAATTAGTTATGGTTTACCATATTCCATAGCATAGGTTTGGTTAATTCAAAACTAACTTCGAAGCAGGCACATAGGAATAGGGATGGCAGCAAAACACGTGAGGAGGATCAATCTAGTTGGAAAGGAACACAAGTGCATTCCTTTTTAATTCAAATTTATCTTTCCACCTGACCCAATGTCATAGAAAACACATGTGATAATTATTTTTACAAAATGAGTGGACAATTTTTATAACTAAAATGCATGTGTGATGTTAACAACATTCAATTTACCTTAGGTGTAAAAGTTGAGAGGGGTTCGGGGAGGGTAAAGGGGTTTGGAATATTAAGGTAGTTCAAGTGGGGAGATATGAATTGAATAAGGGAAGGGAAACACGATGGATTACAGGGGAGAATGAGATTGGGGATTGAGAGAACATTTAGGGCAATAGGTGACGAAGAGATATAGGGGGCGCTCGCACAAACATTAAGGGAATTTTGAGGTCTAAAATGGGCCTCATAAGAGATATAATAAAATATTTTAAGTTAGGCATTTTGTGGGAAGGGTGTATTTACAACTCATCACTTACACTATAACCAATGAAACTATGGTTAAGTTAAATTGAAAAGATATCTAAAATAAAATTAATAAAAAAATCATATTTGATATGACTAAAAGTAAAGTACTTTTAAGTACATCAATTAATTTTAAATATAATATGATCGATATGACTAAAAGTAAAGTACTTCTCAGTACATGAATTACTTTTGAATATAATATGATAAATGTACTTATAAAATAATGTACTCATAAAATAAAATATTAATTTTGAAATTTGAAACATAAGTTACTTCTTTAATATTCAAAATATATTTATAAACCATGTATTTATAATTTTGAATTGTAAACATAAAGTCAAATTTAAATGAATAAATTGTCATTCCTTATATATATATATTAAAAATAAAAATTAATTTTAAAATATAAATATAAAACTATAAATTAAAAAAAACCATTTTTTAAATTTATTTTTAATATTTTGAATACACCTTCAAAATCACGTGTAAAATCATTTTTAATAGATTCTTTGGATATTTATTGTGTATATTATATATCATTTTTAATGGAATAATTAATAACATCATTAAATAAATAAAAAATTAAAAGTGTCATTATTGGGATGAAGGAATAATACATAAATTTCTACCACTAAAAAGTTGAGTTAATATTAAACAAATAGGATTATATATAATAAACATTATTATTATATGTAATAAAAATTATAATAATATAATGTCTTATTATGATATAATAATTCATTCAAATTGCTACATTAAGATTTTATGCATGCATTTGGTTTTGTAACTTGAATGTACATGTCTAATTTATGTTGGTATAGATGTAGGTGTTTTAAAGGTTAAAAGGTGATAGTAAAATATGCACCTTGAATAATACCTAATTTTTTTTTAAGTATTGATATTAAAATTCAACCGCATGAGAATATATATATAGTAATTTATTATAATATAATATTTTTTATTTTTATAAAATAAATAAATATATATTTTTTATATTTAAATAATGATTATAATAAATTATTATATATAGCAAGTATTTAAAAAACAAAAACTATTAATCATCAAATTGTTTTTATTTTAAATAAAGATTTGACATATATATTTTAAATATTGAAAAAATAATTACATAATTTTAGTTTTGAATAAAGCATTTACTTTTTTTTTTTTTTTGTAATTTATTTTATATTAAAATATAAAAAAGTAATTACATTTGAATAAAACATTTAGTTTTTTGTATTTGTAATTTATTTTATATTGAAATATAAAGAGTACTTTTTTTTCTAAGTACTTTAAGAGTACTTTAGTACATTTATATTATATTCAAATATAATCTCGGAGTACTATTTTTATAATGAGTACTTTACTTACAACACTGATATAGTTAACTATGGGTTTTCACTCACCATTTACAATTTGACAAATAAGCATCTTTAACTCAACCAATGCCAACTCAACTATTATAGATGATGTCATCCCCTAGAATGTGATTGGTTCTTTTAAAGTGAATTTTGATAGTACATTTTTTGTTTAGAGGCCCATTTTTTACCTCTAAAATCCCCTAATGGTTGAGGAACCCTTTTGGTGCAATTGTAGTTTTGAAAAATGATTCCTCTTTCAAAAAATAAAATACATATATGTTCCTCGGTGTTAGAACTAGAGGAGACCAATCTTGACAAGTCAGTTAACATGTAGGTTGGAAAACAAAAATACGCATGTGTTTTGAAGTTACAAAACATGCATGCCTTTTGGAGTTACAAGATGCTTATATTATTTATAAGACATGTTATAAAACCCTACATTTTACACTCTCTCTCTCTCTCTGCATCACTTAATACTCCACCTACTACCCCTAAACCCTTATCTCTCTTTATGTATCACCTAATACTCCTCTTGCTACCACTTTCCAACTCCCCATCTATCTCTCCCTCTCTTTCTCTCTTCCCCCATTCTATATGCCCTCTTCTCTATAACCGTTCACTAATTCTCCCTAAGATCCTACCCTCCATCACCCTAACCTCTATATATTTATCTACCCAAAACCCCCTCCTCCCCCTTACCTCTCTCTCTC
>LPNX010530587.1:227416-360145 GCA_001517045.1 Pseudotsuga menziesii
AACTGCCCCCTCCACCCATATCTCTCTTTGTTGCTCCCCCTACCCCTACCCATGTATCTCTATCTCTCCTACTCTCCCTACCCCAACTTCTCTCTCTTTATATCTCTCCTAATCCCCCTCCCCCCTCTCTCTCTCTTCCCCTTCCCTATACCCCCTCTTCCCTCTAAGTACCTTAATCCTCCCTAAACTAATAGCCCCACAACCTCGATCTCTATCTCTTTATCTCTTAGAACCCCCCCTCCTCCCCCTTACCGCTAAGGTAAATTTGATGTCTATAACATCATGCACACCTTTTAGTTGTACAAAATGCACACACGTTTTGGTTTTCATTACACCTAGATAGGAGGAAAAGGGAGATTTGAATTTAAAAGCAACATATTCACATTCCTTACCACCTAAACTAAGCATTCTAATGTGTTTGTGTGTCATCCTTGTTCCTATTTGTCTATTTTAGAGTTATATTTGGATTAACCAAACCAATGCTATAGAATATGGTAAACCATAGCTAATTAAGCATTTCATCAATTTTCTCAATATGCATGTGTTTTACCACTCGTAATAATATGCTACACATAATCATTTTTTATGAAATTTTAGACCCAGATAGTAGTTTTATGCAGAGTCCAAATATGTATTTTTTTAAATATTATTTGTTTATATTGTTTTCTTATTTTTCTTGTGCATTACTCTTGAACTCAAAAAACACATTTTTAGTGCTGCTTCCATAAATTTTTCATTTCTCAAGCATTTTAAAAAATATTGTATGATGCGCTACTAGACACCAACCTCTACACACTATAAAATAACCCATTTCATGATAATCACATTAATATTTTTAAAAGGGAGGCCCACACTTAACAAACTGTTTTCAAGGTTTGGTCACTTAGATAATCACAACAAATTAATAAATTTATTTTAGAAAAATAGTGTCACATTAGCACTATTTGTTCTTTAAATGTTTACCAATTTGTGTAGGTTGATTCCATCATTTGGGAACTCAAAGGTGGGACCCATAAAGATGTATACCTTATCACTTGCAAAAACAAATGTAATTGTTCAAAAACATCAAAATTGAAATAGTTATGAACATTTTCAATAGATACAATTTATATATTCAAAAATGTGATTCAATTTCCTACATTTTATCTTTTTTACTCAAAGCAATATTTATTGTGTAAGTATCTCAAAATATTCATGTAAGTTAAGGGATACTTGTTTTTTTAGTTTTCTATTACATATAATGTGTCAAAAGAGACCCTCGCTAGCTTGCGCTGGCGCTAGGTTTAGGAGTAGTAAGTGAGGTGTGAGTGACAGAGGGGGATAATGTGAAGGGAAGGTAGAGAGAATAGAATAAGAGGATGGTAAATTGATGTAATATAGGATTGGTGGATGAGGAGTATTAGAGGATTAATAGTGTTTGTTGAAGGAGAGACGCAAGAGGGGGGGGATTGAAGTGAGGGACATGAACTGGGTTGAAATATAGAAAAGGGGGAATAATGAGGTAGGGGGTTGGGGAGAAGGAAGGGAGTATGAGATAGAGATAGACTTAATGATGGAGAGGGAGCATGAGATATAATAGGAGGGAGATATGGGGGAAGCAAGAATGAGAGGTAGGAGGGGGAAGGGAAATAAATGGAGGGAGGGAGAGGCAAAAATCTAGAGATAAAATGTGGGTTAATTGATTGAGAGAGGGTGGGGGAGAGGAAATGAGAAATAAATAGATGGAGGTAAGGGAGATGAGAGAGAGAGAGGGGGGGGGGCATAAAGCAAGGGAGGGAGATAGAGTAATGTGGAGGGATCATAATTAGTGGGACTGAGGGAGAGATGAGAATAGGGAAAAGGAATGAGATAGGAAAGGAGGGACAGAATCTCTAGGTGGGAGACATGGGGGAGTGGGGAAGATGGGGAGGGGGAGGGGGGATGGGTCAAAGAGAGAGAGGGGTAGGTTTAGAATGATAATTTAAGAGAAGGAGAAAGGAAGAAAGGAATATGGAGAGGGGTTGAATGGATATAAAGGGAGGGAGGGAGGGAGATTAAGGGAAAGATATAGGTATAGAGGGATAAAAGGTGAGAGGGGAGGATGAGAGAGAGAGAGAGAGAGATAAAGTACACGATAGAGGGGAAGAAGGGACATCATTAAGGGGGGGGAGAGAGAGATGGGAGTGGGGTGAAATATAGAGAAGGAGAGAGGTTGTGAGATATAGAGAAAGGGAACAATGGGGAGGGAGAGGGAATGTGTGTGTGTGTGTATTTGTGAGAGAGAGAGATATAGAGAGAGGGAACAATGGTGAGGGAGAGGGAATGTGTGTGTATGTGTGTGTGTGTGAGAGAGAGAGAGAGAGATGGGGGAGGGGAGGGATGAGAGATAGAAAAAGAGGGAGGTTCCGAGAGAGAGAAAGTGATGGAAAGGGAGTGGGGGAGGGAGAGTGATAAAGGTAAATAGAAGGGTAGAGAGAGAGAGATGCATGGTGTATGTGTGTGTGTGTGTGTGTGAGAGAGAAAGAGAGAGAGAGAGAGAGAGAGAGATGGTACGGGAGAGGGAGGGATGGAGAGAGATAGAGTGAGGAAGATATGGGTATATAGTGATAGAAATAGATAGGGAGGGAGGGATAAAAGGTGTGTGTGTGAGAGAGAGAGAGATATGGTGGTGGGGGAGAGAGGGAGGGAGGGAGCGGGAGTGAGGGAGAGATGAAGACAGAGTTAGAGAAAGAGATGGATGTAGGGATGAGATGTAGGGATGAGATATAGGGATGTACGAGGGAGGGACATAGGGAGAGAGAGAGGGGGATGAGAGAGGGATGGAGGGAGGGAGGGAAACAAAAAGAGAAAGGGGGGGATATATGGAGGGGGAGAGAGAGAGAGAGAGGGATGGAGAGAGGGGGGAAGTGAGATAGAGGGAAAGGGAGGGGGGTGAGGGGGGAGAGAGAGGGATGGAGAGAGATAGAGAGAGAGGGATAGAATGGGAGAGATAGGGGGAGGAGGGAGATGTAGGGAGGGAGGGATGGGGAGAGAGAGAGAGAGAGAGTTAGGGATAGAGGTAAGGCCCATTTTGGAGGGTTATTACATGTTCTACAAATATCATATGTGATTTGTAGTTTCAAATTGCACACGGGTTTCATAACTACAAATAGAGTGCATGTTTCTTTCTATCCAACCTATGTGTTGATTGACCTATCATGCTCGGGCCTCTCCAAACCTAGTGCTAAGGAATGAGCATATGTTTTGTTTGTTCAAATCGATTGTGAGTTTTGAAAAACTACAATTGCATCTAAAAGGTCCCTCAACTTCGTGCAATATCCCTTACCTTTGTGCAAATGATTCCAATAAGACAATAAGAGTGGCCGAATTTTATCATGGTTGATTGTGCAGTGACTCCTCTTGTTAAAACCTGATTACTTACCTTTACACAAGTAGTTCAAATATGACAATGGGAGTGTCCCAATGTTATATTAGTCATTCACATAGTGACCCCTTGGGGTAACACCTAATCACTTAAATTTTCATAGACAACTTAGATCTGACAATGGAAGTAGCCTAATTTAATCATGATTGTTTTTGGAATACATATGGCTCTTAAACCTCAACTCATTATAAACCATCGAATCTAGCATGTTAATTCTCATCCATTCTATAATTTTGGGTCTACCAAACATAATGATGACTCAAAATTTTAAATTTTTAACTTCTATCAATTAAAAGAACTGATGTTTATACCAATCCCAAAAAAAATAGCAAATTTCCTAAAACTAATTTCTCTATCCCTATCCATAATCAACAATATCAAAGCCATGGTTTCTATCACAACACCATATGGGAAATCCAAAACCACAAATTTCTCAATTATTTATCAAACATTTTGTTTTTAAACTATGATTTCTACTTGTAAACATTTATTCTAACCCATATAGCCCCAATATGTAATCAAGAGTTTTGATACCACTTTGTAACGTCCCCATCCATCATTTTTACCTTCAGATGGGTAGTTATGAATCTCATAGTTCAAAATTCCATCCCATAAGACAATATTAAAATTCCAAACTAATTTAATCTCCCATGAGAGCCAAAATTTAAACAAAATGCATGTGAATTGTGCGCATAAATTCAAATACCAGTGAACAAATAACAACCATATCCATACACAACATGTGTAAACAATTACCTTCATAATAGGAAGCAAATATAATTTTGCATATTCATAGGAAACAATGAATACTTGTCCTTTAATTGAAGAAGATCCAAGTTACGGATTGTGTAAAGAAATTTTCTACCCAACCATAGGTATTAATTGTAAATACCACCCCTAAGTTGGGCTATGAGGCCCCCATGGAAAAAGAAACACCAATACTCTTCTCTCTCTTTTGGCCCAACCCATTTTCTCTAATGCTTAACCAACCTACACACCACAAAGTACTACATGCATCTCATTAATCCATCCCAACCATGGAAATGTCTTCCATTACCCCACACAACCCAAGAAATCCTTATGCTTTCTCTGCTCAATGGTCCCTCAGAGTCCCCAACCCTTACATTGCTCTTCAAGGTTTGCAGAAAGAGTTCAACCTATTGTATGATTTTAGAGAACTTCCTATAAAAACCAATTCACATCTTTTCAAACATATAAGAAGCAACAAATACACAATGGGCTTGAAGGCTTTATCACTTGTGCAACCACTATGTTCACAAACAACCATCATTATTCACTATGTCTACAATTTTCCTTTTTGTAGAGCTATTTATGGTTTGGTTCTTAGTCTGGTAATATCCAATGAAGAGAACAACATGAAAACCACCTAATGTCTAAATTATGCCTAGAAACTGAGTGATAGAGTCAATTGGATATGAAAGGATTGATAAAAATATAATTGGTGTTACCCCCGACCATAGAATGAAATACTCTTACAATTGTCATGAGAAGTATATCCATCTCATGCTTCCATAACTACATGAGAATACTTCACCACCAACCTCACATATGCATTCAATGATTGGATTTAATAAAATCGAAAGAAGTAAATGGCTCATAAGGATATACTCCCCCATAACCCCCTTTTCTTCTCCCCCTGTAATGAAATCATAGATCCTCTAATGTGTTTACCTAACGTAATTAAACACATTCCAAGAATTAAAAATGAAGTATTACAAATATTATATCAGCATTGTGTTACTCTGCTTAGATAATATATATATCTTAAAACAAAAAATTATATATATATATATATATATATATATATATATAATCACAACAAACTGTGACTAAAAACCATATCTATTTTCATACTTCATGTTATCACCAACCTTGTAGTTTCCTATGTGAGGTGGATCCAGGATGGATGGTAGAGGGACAAGCAACTAAGGAGGCGGAACCAAGATTTCCTCGACTCCCAAATGGATGGTTGTCAAGCCAATCGAGGTAGTCTTTGCTTTATGTTATCTTATCCCAAGACAACAAATGGGGAGACCCAGATCTACTCCCAACAAGAGAGATCAAACCTAGACACCAGATCAAATCAAATAGACTTGAGGTACGTACGGTGTGAGGTAAGTGGAAACCATATATCTATGGATGACATCACTAAGTGAACCAATGCTTTGAATTAGGGATTTTGAAAGTATGAGGTTCAATCTAAATTGGGACACAAGTGACTTATGAGGAAAATACTAGATCTGGGGTTGAGGTATTAGCAACAAATGAATATATCCAATGCCTTGGGAAACGTAACCAATGTAGAGAGGGAAAGGATAGGATTGGAGCTATTTAGTACCTACGGATAGACTCGATGAAATACATGACAATTTCAAAGTACCCGAGTCACCAAGGAAAAGTCATATTACAGGAAAAAGAGGCCAAAGAGGGGGTAGCGCTAAAGTTGGAGATCAGTGCATGTCGGATCTAGGGCAATGGAGTCACTATCTGCCCAGCGTTGAAGGATACCCACATAGGAAATACCCCGATCTACAAACCCAAAAAGGTATTTTGCCAGAAAAGTAAGATTACAGGAAAAATCAGTAGCAAGATGGCTAGCGCTAGGGTTTGGGAGGTCAACTTTTCAGATCTAGGGAAACCTGTCCACTTCTAGCTACGCGTTGGAGGAGATTTGGTGAGAGGATGACCTAATCTACAAACCCAACAAGGAATTTTGCCGAAAAAATCAGATCCCAAAAAAAGTCAGAAAAATGGTGGATAGCGCTAGGGTTTAGGAGGACAGTTTCTCTGATCTAGGGAAAGTCAACCACTTTCAGCTCAACGTTGAGCATGATTTGGTGAGGGGATGACCTGATCTACAAAACCCAGCAGCGGTTTGGCCCGAGATCAGGCGATCTAGTTTTTAATATTTTTAGTTATTTTATTATTTATAGGATTTTAATTTGAAAATGAAGAAAGTAGATGCCAATAGATTGAGATCTGGAAGAAAGGTACTAACCTGTATATCTTACCTGAAAATCCTTGTAGATTCCTTTATGATGATGATCCATACTATCCCGATCAATTTGAGAAGCTTTGAGCAAGTTCTATGTCCAACGTTTTGCTCCAAGAAGTCAATGCGCCCTCTCTTCTGCACAACAAACGTCAGCCATATCAGATTTGTTGCATCATGAGAAAAAATCAAAATGACACAGAAAAATAACAAGAAGAAATCATATATTGCTATGACACTAATGAAAACCCCCTAACACAACCGAAGTCAATCCAAGCAAGTTGAGGAGCCCCTGCAAAAACGCATAAGTTAAAGTCTCCCTCCTGTAGACAAGACAAAGATTCCCAAAAAAAATATAGATCTAGCAACAATTTCCCGAATTCTAGGAAGCAAAATAATTTACAATCGCCATCTAAGAACACTAGATGCAAAGGAGATCCAAGAAATATCCACAAGAAAAGTTTTTCTATTATCCAAATCCAAGAGCGAAAGATCCCTTACAAATGACAAGCTCTCTCCTTTAAATAGGAATGAGAGAATCAAAATCATAACCATTTTTCAAATGGGTGGCTAAGATTAAAATATACAAATGTCTAATCAATGGTTGAGATGAGCTCAACATACAATACATGGATCCATATAACAATATAATATAAAAGTGGACTAAATCACCCTAGGAGAGGGGATCCCACTCAAAAAAAAAAATGAAGCACATGGTGGGTCCATGGAGTGTTAACTAACTCCCTCTGGGTATCCCCATGGCACAATAAAAATAATATAATTTTTAAACTGTGAAATTGTGCCTCCTTGAGGAAATCGTGAGCCTCTAAAAGCTCCAAAAAATAATATAAAATGTCTGAATAAATACATGTGGGCCTATGCAGGTGCTGCAACTGCTGGAGAAGGTGTGGAAGACATAACACTCATCATCAAAACTCACCCCATGCCATTTCCTTGCCTCAGTAGCCCAAATCGAATTCTTCAATAGCCATTTAATTATTTTTTAATCTGCCTCGGGAAACGTGATCTTGCCAAAACAGCCTCCTAGGGTGCATGTGTTGTCCAACTGAGTCCACCAAGATCTCTGGGAGGGGGGTACTATGATACAATAAAGTGGTTAGACCCCCTATGACCCATACAACTCCCTAGGAGATCCAACAATATCATCTCCCTACTCAGACACATCATCCAGTGAAGCAAAACTGCACCAGAAGGGTAAAATGAGCCTGATCATCTCTACAAGTGCTCGAAACTGAAAACAATCTATCTCACTAGACTTATAAAATCCAAATCCATCTAAGGTATATACTCATACCCCTTCTAGGTCTCTTCCTGATCATCTACAATATCCAATAGACAACATAATAACCTATAAATGACCAGATACCAATAATATAACTCAGGCTGACATCCATCTACTGCAAGTGTTAAAAGGTTAAGACATACTCTACAAATCATTTAAGTAACAATCATAACAAGTAGCAATCACTTCAATGGCGGTACATTAACCAAATACATATATAGGGTTTTATTTATTATAACTCAGACTAGACTTTCAAGACTATACTCACTTCATAGTTGTAATCAATTTGCTAGTGAAGGGTGAAGGCTAAAATTCATAAGGCTAGGACAAAGGATGAATACCAACTCAACACTGTGACACTTTGGATATGAAAATGGGATACTTACTATAGCCATATGCCGTATAAACAACAACAAAGGAGATGGCAGTGCCTCACAAATGGGTGAACTACTTCAAAGGTACTTACTCACCTTGACAAATGCTCACAATCCAACTCAATACAAGTAAGGCCAGCAATATTTAGATATAAATTTTAGGAGCCCTTGCTTTTGGGCCTTTTATTTTTCATAGCCTTTGTCCACGTATATTTTTATACTGACTTTTATCATTTAGGCTTTATGCATTCATGTATGTTGAAAAACACTACTTTTCATGAATGTTTAAGATATATCATTGCAATATTTTTTAGATCCAATTTCATCAGTCTAGCTTTGCATTCATGTATGTTAAAAGCACTACTTTTCATAAATGAGATTTTTCATAGATATTCATTTCATTTCCAAATACATTGTTTCAGGTAAGCAAACACAACCTAGGCAACTCAAAGCCAAGACATAGATAAACAAGGAAGCTTGTCCAACAAAGGCTCTAACAGGGAAAGGTTATCCATGCCACAAGTCAAGTAGTAAGTCGGACTAAAACACAATTGGAAGGTAATGGATGGGTGGAGACAATGAATAATTAAACCAACACTAGCAAGCCAAAGTATGGTGGGAATGACTATCTCTATTCTCCCTAAGGAGGGTAAAACCAATGAGTATAAATCAAGAACTTCCAGTTCTGAGTAGAGACATCAATACATAATATAGATACATCCAAGTCCACATATTTATAGTACCACCAGATCATGATACTAAATGCTAACAAATGTCACAAAAATGAGTATAAGAGCAATGATAACCATAACACAATATAATATAAGCCGAGTCATAATCATGCAAATAATCCATCTGAATCAATATCTATCCGATAAGAAAACACTGATGCAAATATGGGCACTGCTAACTACTCTGCACATGGCTAAATGGATACATAAGTCCTCAAATATGAGTGTCCTGAGACTCAGTCCTGGCATGGGAGAGTACTTAGTCCATCAAATAAATAATGATCCATCATAAATTCTCATCTCAGCATCTCATATGTAGGGGGGATGGCTGAAAAATGTAATGAATCTGAAATATATAATATGGTAGCCCGGCTACTATATATGCGATAACATATGGATATAGCTGGGACAAGTGCTCTGCTGAATAGAGCACTTGAGAACCTCAAAATCTCTGGTCCTCGCACTCTGCTACTAGCATCCTCGATCAATCCTTCTAGCTCTGCAACCGCTACCAAAATGTCACCAACTACCTCCAAAATGCCGAGAGTTATACCAAACTCACAAATCGGTTGTCGAAACAATATGTGGATAAAATAAAGTACTGAAAATAAAAATGCATGAAATGGAAAAGCAAAAAATAAATCTAATCTATAACCATAAATTTTAGAAAATTTTAATTATTTTATTGCAGGAAAAAGAAAGAGAACTCCAAACTATACTAAGAGCTTCAAGAAAAGACAAAAGGTACAAGACTAAAAGATACACTACTACCTAAAAGGCTTATTTCATCCTACCTACCATACTCTAACCAATTTATACAAGTGTTAGGTAAAATCATAAATCCAATGCAACCACTTGCTGAATGAATCTATTGAAATTTCTTTACAATTAATGATACAACAAATCAAAGATGGCTTGTAAGTAATGTGAATGAAAATTGAAGCCATTATAACTTGTTTGAAAATCAAAGAAATATATGGATAAAGAGAAATGAAATCATGCCAGGGATGAGATTGATTATTGCAAACTTCTTCCACCCATAGATTGATAGGATCATAAAAGGTATGCAAGTTCGGAAGAAGCCAATATGATTCATGACTCGGCCACTCCAAACAGTGCTTTGTTTTCTCCTCTACCCTACTAGGACATTCAATTTTATTCACTCAAGAAGCAATGGAAAAATCAAATGGAGACAAGTTGTAATGTAATGAAACTGTGAATGAGATCAAGCCCATTTGTTGTTTAAAAATGGAGAAAATATGAAATTGATCTTTATACACCTTCTCCGACCATCCATAATACAGATTTACAAATTGAAAGAAATTATTCATTATGGATGACTGAGAAGAGACATGAAGTGTTTGTTTCCCAATTATGTTATAATGCTTAAACTCCTGATTAAATATTTCGAAAGTAACAACTTGATTAAAAGACAAACCCATACAAGAAGACTCGAAAAGTTGGGATGGGATGGTGGATTGAAAATTTTCTCCCATACATGGAATAATTGATTTCAGAATTTGACAAGAGGAAATAACTTTTAAATTAATTCCAGGAGTGATTTCAAGATTCGAAACAAGGTCAGTATCCACACCTTGAACCAAGATATTCTGATTAAGGATTGGATGAAGAATTCTATCGATACTATTAAGACAGGGACCCTCAATGCAATGTTCTTGATCAAGTTCACTTACAATCGTATCATCGTGTGATTGTTCTTCTTTAAGCTCTAGATAAGGAAAAACATCAATAAGTTCGGTTTCAGATTCCCTATCACTCTTACAAGCATGCTCTTCAATCACAATATGACCACAAGATTGCTCAACAGAAGTTTGATTGATTTCATCAAAGTCTGAATCCAGATTCATATGGCTTGAATACTGACTCAGATCATCGTCAATTAGGCAATGACTATGGAGTTTCTCTTCTAAAGGCTCTTTAATGGACTCACAAATGGAAGGCTCAACTATGGATGCTTCTTGATGGTGATTGTTGGGTTCCCTTCCATGAATTAAATCCAAAATTTGTTCTATGACTGCTTCAAGTAATAATAACAGAGTATCGTGTATGATTTGATTGATATCCCTCTTAGTTTCAACATGAGGCTTTGAAACATTATCCTCAAAGTACTCTGTAACATTCTTATGGATTGCAAGCACGCTCATAATTTGAAACATTTCAGGAGAGGAATGATCCAATTGAGAAAGAAAATTGCCAATATACTGATTATAATCATTGCTAGATTCACACACTAAAGAATTATCAGTGTTCCTACCCCACTTATCTATTAACAGATTTGTGAACATGTCATACCCAGTGATGGATTTTGGTGCTAAATGATCAAACCATAGTTGAAAATCCCCTCGCAAGGATTCTCCTAAGGCTCACATATAAACATCTTCATTGTCCACACCTCTAATTTCCATGTAATCCCAGAGAATATCCATATGACTTTCAATAGATATATCCTTATTTCCATTAAACTGGAGCAACCTCCTAGTGTAATCGTTTGGCATAGGATGAGGTGCCCCCGGTATTTCAAAAAAGTCAAAAGGAGACTGTTTGTCTTGTTTTTTAACAGCTCTGGTTACTTGGCTATAAGGCTTTGACTGGGACCGACTTCTAGGTTCATTAGGGATAGTCACGACAAAACTTGTATTACATTGATGAAGAGGATTACAAGGATCATTCACTTGATGTTGGTTTACTAATCCACTCGGGATGGTTGGGAAATATTTATTGCATGAGTAAGGAAATTGGTGGGTATCATAAAGATTGTGATAACTAGATTCATACCCATAATCATGCTCGAGATCATCCTCATACCCATAGTCTGACCTCCATCTATCACTTTCGTTTATTTGCCTTCTAACTTCATTTACACTTTCATTTATACTTTCACTTAATTACTTCATGTGTCTGATAAATATATCTGAATTCATTATGATTTATGGGATGGGTTTGCTTCTCAGTGGAGTCGCATTGTGGAGTCTCCAGGTGAACGAATTTTCATGTTCACCAACGGATAATGTCATAGGAGAGGTGAGGTATGTCGAACCAAGGTAGGCCTCTACCTTCCCAGCAACGACGCCAAAATGTTATCACCAAACTTGTATTTTCATATGTGAGGTGGATCCATGATGGATGGTAGAGGGACAACTAAAGAGGTGGAACCAAGATTGCCTTGACTCTCAAATGGATGGATGTCATGCCAATCGAGGCAGTCTTTGCTTTATGTTATCTTAGCCCAAGACAACAAAGGGGGAGACCCATATCTATTCTCAACGGGAGAGATCAAACCTAAACACCAGATCATATCAAATAGACTTGAGGTACGTAAGGTGTGAGGTAGGTGGAAACCCTAAATCTATGGATGACATCACTAAGTGAACCAATGCTTTGAATTAGGGCTTTTGGAAGTATGAGGTTCGATCTGAATTGGGACATAGGGGACTTACGAGAAAAATACTAGATTTGGGGTTGAGGTACTAGCAACAGGTGAAGACATCCACTACCTTGGGAAACGTAACCAATGCAGGGAGGAAAAGAACAAGATTGGGGTTATTTAGTACCCACAAATAGACTCGATAAAATATATGACAATGTCAAAGTACCCAAGTCACCAGGGAAAAGTCAGAACACACGCAAAAGAGGCCAAAGAGGGGGTAGCGCTAGGGTTAGAGATCAGTGCCTATTAGAGCTATGGCAATGGAGTCACTATCTGCCCAGCGTTGAAGGAGACCCACTTGGGAAATACCCCGATCTACAAACCCAAAAATGTATTTTGCCGGAAAAGTAAGATTACAGGAAAAATCAAGAACAAGATGGCTAGCACTAAGGTTTGGAGGTCAATTTTTCAGATCTAGGGAAACCTGTCCACTTTTAGCTCAGCGTTGAAGGAGATTTTGTGACAGGATGACCCAATCTACAAACCCAACAAGGTATTTTGCCAAAAAAATCAGATCACGGAAAAAGTCAGAAAAATGGTGGATAGTGCTAGGGTTTAGGAGGACAATTTCTCAGATCTAGGGAAAACCGGCCACTTTCAACTCAGCATTGAGGATGATTTGGTGAGGGGATGACCTGATCTACAAAACTCAAAAGCGGCTTGGCCCGAGATCAAGCGGTCTAATTTTTAATATTTTTTTATTTTTTTATTATTTCTAGGATTTTAATGTGAAAATGAAGAGAGCAGATTCCAATGGATTGAGATCTGGAAGAAAGGTACTAAACTATACATCTTACCTAAAAATCCTTTTAGATGCCTTGATGATGATGATACCTGCTATCTCGATCAATTTGAGAAGCTTTGAGCAAGTTCTATGTCCAACGTTTTGCTCCAAGAAGTCAATGCGCCCTCTCTCCTACACAAGAAACATCAACCATATCATATTTGATGCATCATGAGAAAAAATCAAAATGATACAGAAAAATAGAAAAAATAACTTATAGATCGCAATGACACTAATGAAAACCCCATGATACAAGCAAAGTCAATCCAAGCGAGTTGAGAAGCCCCTGCAAAAACGCCCATGCTGAAATCGCCCTCATGTAGACAAGACAAAGATTCCCAAAAAAAATATAGATCTTACAACAATTTCGCGAATGCTAGGAAGCAAAAGACTTTCCAATCACCATCTAAGAACACCATATGCAAAGGAGATCCAAAAAATATTCACAAGAAAATTTTTTCTATTATCCAGATCGAAAAGCCAAAGACCCCTTACAAATGAGAAGCTATCTCCTTTAAATGGAATGAGAGAACCAAAATCATAACCACTTTTCAAATGAGTGGCTAAGATTAAAAGATACAAATGTCTAATCAATGGTTGAGATAAACTCAACATACAATACATGGATCAATATAACAATATAATATAAAGGTGGAATAAATCACCCTAGGAGAGGGGATCCCACTCAACAAGAAATAAATGAAGCACGTGGTGGATCCATAGAGTGTTAATTAACTCCCTCTGGGTGTCTCCATAGCACAATAAAAATAATATAATTTTTACACTGTGAAATTGTGCCTCCTTAAGGAAATCATGAGCCTCCAAAAGCTCCAAAAAATAATATAAAATGCCCAAAAAAATAGATGTGAGCCTATCTATGAGCTGCAACAACTGGAGAAGGTGTGGAAGACATTACACTCATCATAAAAACTCACCCCGTGCCATTTCCTTGCCTCAGTAGCCCAAATCGAATTCTTCAATAGCCATTTAATTATTTTTTAATCTGTCTAAGAAAACGTGATCCTGCCAAAATAGCCTCCTAAGGTTCCTGCGTTGTCCAACTGAGTCCACCAGGATCTCTAGGAGGGGGGTACTATGGTATAATAAAGTGGTTGGATCCCCTATGCCCCATACAGTGCCCTAGGGGATCCAACAACATCATCTTCCTACTCAAACACATCATCCAGTGAAGCAAAATTGCACCAGAAGGGTAAAATAAGCCTAATCATCTTTACAAGTGCCCAAAATTGAAAACAATCTGTCTCACTAGACTCAGAGATTCCAAATCCATCTAAGGTATATACTCATACCATTTCTAGGTCTCTGCCTTATCATCTATAATATCCAATAGACAACAATAATAACCTATAAATGACCAGATACCAATAATATAACTCAGGCTAACATCCATCTGCTGCAAGTGTTAAAACGCTAAAACATGCTCTACAAATCATTTAAGTAACAATCATAACAAGTAACAATCACTTCACTAGAGGTACATCAACCAAATACATATATAGGGTTTTATTTATTATAACTCAGACTAGACTTTCAAGACTATCATCTTTTCATAATTGTAATCAATTTGCTAATGAAGGATGAAGGCTAAAATTGATAAAGCTAGGACAAAGGATGACTGCCAACTCAACATTGTGACACTTTGGATATGGAAAGGGAATACTCACCATAGCTATATGCCGGACAAACAACAACAAAGGGGATGGCAGTGCCTCACAAATGGGTGAACTACTTTAGAGGTGCTTACTCACCTTGAAAAATGCTCACAATCCAACTCAATACAAGTAAGGCTAGCAATCTTTAGATATAACTTTTAGGAGCCATTGCTTTTTAGCCCTTTGATTTTCCATAGCCTTTGTCCACGTATATTTTTATTCGGACTTTTATCATTTAGGCTTTATGCATTCATGTATGTTGAAAAACACTACTTTTCATGAATGTCTAAGATATTTTATTGCAATATTTTTTAGAGTCAGTTTCATTAGACTAGTCTTGCATTCATGTATGTTTAAAAACACTACTTTTCATAAATGGGCTTTTTCATAGATATTCATTTCATTTCCAAATACATTGTATTGATGGTAGCGCTACTTGTTTGATGTAAGAAAACACAACCTATGCAACTCTAAGCTGAGACATAGATAAACGGAAAGCTTGTCCAACAAAGGCTCTAGCGGAGAAATGTCCTCCATGCCACAAGTCAAGTAGTAAGTCGGGCTAAAACACAATTGGAAGGTAATGGATGGGTGGAGACAATGAATAACGAAACCAACATTAGCAAGCCAAAGTATGGTGGGAATGACTACCTCTATTCTCCCTAAAGAGGGTAAAACCAATGAGTATAAATCAAGAACTTCCAATTCTTAGTAGGGACATCAATACATAATATAGATACATCCAAGTCCACATATTTATATGACAGTGAGATCATGATACTAAATGCTAACACATTTCACAAAAATGAGTATAAGAGCAATGATAACCATAACACAATATAATATAAGCCGAGTCATAATCATGCAAATAATCCATCTGAATCAATATATGTCCAATGAGAAAACACGGATGCAAATCTGGCCACTGCTCTCCACATGGCTAAATGGCTACATTAGTCCTCAAATCTGAGTGTCCTGAGACTCAATCCTAGCATGAGAGAGTATTATAGTCCATCAAATAAATAATGATCCATCATAAATGCTCATCTCACCATCTCATATGTAGGGGAGCTTGCTAAAAAATATACTGAATCTAAAAGATAAAATATAGTAGCCCGACTACAATATATGTGATAACACTTCACACACATAAAAATATACACATATTTTATTCAATTTATATTAATTTTCTTAAAAATACACTAAAACTAAACACACATATTTCATTTCATTGATTCATATATTAATTTTAAAGAAAATTAATTTTCTAATATTTATTATTTTGTTTTTAAAACTACATGAAACATGAATATCATTGCCATGAAAGTCCAAAAATTCTAAAAGCATTCTTTTATAGTATTAAAATTTATTGGAGAAGTAATAAATTATAGTATTAATATTTACATGACATTTTTAAATAAATCACATAAACAAGATCCAAATATGATGCTATATAAACCTGCGTAAACATGTTCACTAGTCTCCATAAATTCTATAACCATTTTTTGAAAAAAGATAATATTAAAATTTCTAATCATGAAACAACAAAATATCAACCAATATTCCAGACTGCTACCAAGTGAGCCCAATAATCAATAGTCAAATAATGTTCGATTCCCAGTTTGAAAATATTTAAATATAGCTTGGATCAATCTCAAAAGCAAGCGTCCAACACACAGCAGCAGCAGAGACCTCCACAACTGCATTATAGAAACACAACAACAAAAGCTTTTTCTTAAGAATTATACATAAAAATGCGAGTACACAGTTTTGAGATCTATACCATACCCAATTTTGAGATCTATAATAAATTGCCTAGGCACATACATGTATTGGCCACCAACAGTGTAATTACAGACAGCTGGTATTGGTTTACTTAAATTTCTAATTATGTAAACCTTCTGAAAGATAATTAGAGTCCAGAATTCACCCATATTCATTCAATACAGAAATTATTAACTCACCAGGCTTTCCGGAAGCCATCTCCTCTCTGCTGTGTCTGAGTAGCAGGAGCATAATACTGAGGAGGAGGATGAGGATAAGGATGAGGATAGTCCTTTGGATACCCTTCTGGCGGATACCCTGCTCACAATAAATACAAAAGCTGTTGAATAAGTTTTTCCAAATCCTCTAAACCTAATCAAACAGATCTATTATTTTAGCCCATACCCATAGCCATATTAAACCATGCAGTGACCCTGGTGGCATCTTTAGATATCTATTTTTATTACTGTTAAAACGCATACACACAGGAAGAGTAGAGATTAGATTAGCTCCAACTTAATTCAAGCTGTAGTTCTAGAATCATGTAAGATTTGTAGTTACATCAAAACGTGTATATGTTTTGTAGTTACATCAAAACTTGTATATGTTGATAAACATATACAACCAAACACAAAATTCTATTTAGTTTACATTTTTATACTCACAAAGATGACACAATTATACCATCCAATTGTATCCATATTAGAGTTATCACCCATTGTCATTCTAGTATTTAGGTATTTAGACTGAACAGCCATGCACCGTGACTAAATAAACTTTTGACATAGTGCATACAGATAGCAAAGAAAATACCAGAGAGGAGTAGGCAGAATCAAATATATAAAACCCAATAAACTGTTGAAATGACACAGGCAAATGGTGTAAGAGAGATAAGAAAACCTTGAGGAGGAGGCGGAATCATCTGGTTCTGATTGTTATTGTAGCCCATATTTTGAGGATGTGCTTACACTCTGCAATCTGCCGCTTCTTAGAGATGTGATGATATGATGATACTGATTGGAAATACACGTTCTGGTTTTTGGGGATTGCTCGGCTTTATAGTGGCCCGGTATCCGGTATCTGAGCGATATGATGGCCCGGTATCCGGTATCTCAAACCGTGTCCAACGCATTCTTTACAAGTTACAGGTCCCAATGTTCTTGGTAGGTATTAAAATTTATTGGAGCTTTTAAGTTCCTGCTTACTTCTAGGGTTCTTCTTTGAAAAGCCATAAATACTCAATACTCGACGCTATCTTTACCATCTACCGATTCTGCTATTGGTAGGTAGGTGAATTTAGTGGAGCCTTAAGTTCCTACTTTCTCCAACCGTCTTTTACAAGCAATGGACCCCACTGTACCAAATTTATTGGCTTTCTTTGTATAATTTCCAATTGGATGGTAAATACATTTTATATAATTTCCAATTGGATGGTACATACATTTTATATTGGTTCCTAACTTTTTTTTCTTTTATTTAATAGTATAAATTGTTTTTTTTCTTTTTTATAGTATAAATTGTTATGCATTTACAGAATACAAGGAAATCACAAATTTTATTAAGTTTGAAAAGTCATTTTATATATATTATATACATATTTTAATTAGCATCTATTTGGGCTTCCATACCTCGATTAGAGTGGATCTAAATTTAGAACAACTAAGGATTTGAATGTATGTAT
This sequence comes from Pseudotsuga menziesii, assembly GCA_001517045.1. NCBI lineage: Eukaryota > Viridiplantae > Streptophyta > Pinopsida > Pinales > Pinaceae > Pseudotsuga > Pseudotsuga menziesii. The sequence continues at coordinate 245,591 of LPNX010530587.1, forward strand.
CACAATCAACCAACCTAGTATTCATTAGCCTTAGCAATGTCTAACTTTTAGATCTTATTAATACCTAAAATTATGTCTACTTATTTTTTTTGATATTTTTAAATGTATACATATCTAAGTTATATTAAACTAATCGTATACCCCTAAGACCAGAATGTTATCCACACAGAGTTTATTTCCGGAATGTTATCCACAGAGAGTTTATTTATGTTCCAGGTTTTTATTAATTTTTTTAGAATTTACAGAAGGAATTACCAAGTAAACCAACAAATCGACTAACCCCTAAAGAGAAGTCAAAGATTATAATCACTAAACAAAAAGATTACAGACACTCAAATAAAATATTCATAGATTTGCAGCAAAGACCAAAGGCTTCTTCCTTTATTAATAAACTAGGTCGTGGATCTTCATATCTATGTTAAATCAACATTAATAAAAAATATGACCTCTCTCAGTTGGGTACTCATACCCGTTTGGGACCAAATCTAAATATTTTAACATAATCTTTTACAAGTAATCAACACATGTCGGGCTTATAGTTTCTCATCATAAACACAACATTAAATAGAACTAGTTAAATTTGCAGAGTGAATCTATTATCAGTCAAATAAACTTAATACAAATGTGCAGTCTCTATTCACGGGTATCCATACCCAAGGATAGATCGCTTTGTTAATAGAGTTCAATTCAAAATCGAATATCATCATCTAGAAAGGAATAACAAATCTTTCTTGAGCTCTGAGCTTCAAAAGAATAATCTTAATCAACAAAGGTTTCCAACTGACAACACTAGCATGATATGTAATCCAATTTAATGGCATCCACAATATAGATTTAAAAACACAATGTACATCTCAATAGGATTTGTTGTAATCTCACAGATCACATAAGGTTACCAATAATACACACTAAAACATATATATATATAACAGAGACAAGAGATAAGAACAAATAGGTGAATTAACATATTATATTATACAAATGAGTCCATACAACACAAAGAACTGAACTGAGTTCTCATCTGGCTCAACAGCCTAATATATATGATTACAGAACGGTTACAAAATAACTACCTGTCGGTTCGGTGAACCGACACGACCTTAGGTGGCCAACCTAATCTCTAGTTTAGTCGATCGACCGACTTAGTCGGCTGTCCTTCAAGTCGACTAATCGACTTGTTCCTTCTACATCCCCCCCACGAACAAAACGTTTCTTCGTCCCGAAGAAACGGGGAGGTACAGAAATTCTTCATGGTCTCAATATTTATTGCGGTGGGCTGTGAAGTCTGGTGGTCGGTCTTTTCTGTACACAGACTTCTACGATGGTTGGGGCTGTTACTGCGAGGTGATGTTGGAAATCTGTCCAACTTTGCAAAATTTTCTGGATGTCGATGGTGAGTGTGGTCAAGCTTGATAAGATCGACATCTTCTCGGAAATGGAGACTTCAGCTATCCTCTCCATGTCAGCACCCATAAACTGGTCCTTCTCTTCTGCAGTCTCGGTAAGTCATTTCATCTGCGGGCAGATAATGTCGACTTTCTCCAAGTTAGGGAGAGCTTGTTGCACCCACTGATGTGCTTCCCTTTCTAGTTTCTGCAGTTTGGAAGTTTCAAGCACTATTTGTTCTTCTATTGTTGTTCTGAGTGCTTCCTCAGTGGTTTTTTTGCTTTCTAGTGCCCGAATCCCTTGTCGAGTCTGTTGAGTCTGCTGATAGACTTGCCCATAGTAATTAGGCCAATCTCTTAGTATTTCTTCAGTCACGACAGACTCCTCTATATGATCCTACATCACTTTATAGGCTTCAAAAAATGCAATGTGTTGTGCCATTAGGAGTCGAGCAATTTCATCTTTTTGTCCCTCCTTTGTTTCCTGAATGTGAGCTTGAAGGGCCGACACGATGCTCTCAAATAGCTCATACGCCCTTTCGAGTGGCTTGTCTGTGTCGACCTCTATGGGGCCCGGCATGACGGACTGGGCCAGATTCTTGCATTTGTGGAGGAACTCGACTTGTTCTGCCTTCTTGTCGTCAAGTTCCTTATTTCTTTTCTCACTCCTCGTCTTTGCTTCACTTGCTAGGGTCCTAAGGAGTTGTCCTAGCTGTATGTCGGTCAGGGAGCTTGCATCCTTCAATCTAATTTGGACTTTTGAAGGTTGTCCATGATGCTCCTTCTTCTGTTTCTGCTTCCGCTTTTTATGCTTGTCTTTATCTGCTTCCTGTGTACCTGCAACAGTCGAGGCGGGGTCTTTGGTTTGTGGGATAGAGGCCGATGGTTTCTCTGGTTGGGGAGGTGGGATGACTACCACCTTCGGTTGTTTGGATGCAGCTGGTTGTGGTGGGCCTTTCTCTGAGTCGGGGGGTGGTGGTGATGGTGATGGTGGCGAATGGTCGGGGGTGATTGGTTTGGGTGAAGTGTGGGTGAGTGATGGATTGTCGGGGTGAGGGGGCAAGTCTACGTCGAAGAAAATTTGGTTAATTTGTCAGGCTATGTCCTCCTCAGTTTCTTCTCCTTCAGTCGGTGTAGTGGCTGGTGGGTCAGCTTGAGGTATAGGTACGGTCGGTGTGATAGTCGAGGACCGACGTGCAATCACTTCGGCCTCCTTGTCGGGATTTCTTTCGAAATTCGACATAATGGTTGCAAAGGTTCTGGATTGTGCGTCATGTCCTGGTTGGTATCCTCCAGTCGTGAAGAGGGGTGCTTTTGTAGAGATTTTCTGAGCCGACGTAAACAACTCAGGCAGTTTCTCAATAAAATCCTGCAAATCCCTATCTTTGTCGAATTTTGCTTTGACCTCTTTCGACATCACACGTTTGCATAAGTCGAAGGGGCTGATTGACTGCGGTGCCGGTGCTTGTTCCTCGGTTATTTTCGTCGGTGATGGAGGTGGAGGCGTTGACACAAGATCGACAACGTTTTCAGGTGTCGTCGTAGTTTTTGCTTTCTTTGGTCAACCTGCTTATGCTCCTGCATCAACAAATCGCTGGAACTGGGTTTCGATCAATACTTTATTTGCTGCGGCATCCTCTATGATGTCGAGGGCCGTGGCTACCAATTCCTCCTCATCTTCTGATGAGTCGGCAAGGATAAGCTTGCGCTTACCTTTACCTTGTTGTTGTTGTTGTGTTTTGAACTTCTTCCTGGCCGTTGCTATTTCTTTCGACAATTTTTGAATGATGCCTTTTGTAACAGCGTACTCAGGGTTTTATGGCTCTGTCTTCCCCCCTGGCTACTGATTTGGGACGACACTTTCTGCAGCCAGAGGAATTATCTGCTGCTGTGGCTGTGGCTTTGCAGCTTGGGGTTCTGCCTTCTTTGCGGTCGGAGGTTTGATGGTTATTTGCAGTCAACTAGTGTGTTCGATCGGTGTCTCCTCCAACACAAATGTGTTGATATAGAGGTTGAGCTCATAATCTTCCTCTTTTTCCTGGTCTGTGAGCAGCTCCTCGATCGAGAAGTCGATCTGCTTTGCTGCTGCTGGTACTAGTATTTTTGTTTTGGCCTGTCGCGACAGTTCCCTGAAGATTTGGTCGATAGACGGATAGTAGTCGAGGGCTTTGGTGTTTGAATTGTCTCCCTGCATGTACCACACCGAGGTATGGTCGAATTCCAGCTGGATGTGGGAGTTCGTCGGTAGATTTCTTCAGATGTTTTGAGGCACCCTCCATCTAGTCGTGCGAACTTTGAGTTGTTGGAACCAGTTTTCCAACAGTACTTTCCCGTGCTCAAGCTCATGCAAGGTTCCTCTTTGGGAGAATGGCTTAAATCTCCACATGTCGAACTTGGACGGTTCTCGAAAGATTGGACTCCCCTCTGGGCAGATGTGGTACATAACAATCCATAAGATGAGGGAGGGAAACTTGATGATTCCCCCCGTTTCTTGACATCTTTCACAGATGGTCTTCACCATGTCGGTGACATATTCAGCCCATCTATATATTTGTCCATCTGTGGCTATGGTGTCGACAGCTTCTAGCATGTCTAACTTAAGGTCGCTACCTCGACCTGCCAGAGTGAGTGTTATTGCAATCATTTTGGCCACAATCTGTGGCATTCGGGTTGTGATTTGGCTAATCATCAAGCCCTTGGAGTTCTTACTCGAAGATGACCCAGTGAGCTCTTCAACCAGTCCTTCTTTGATTTCGACTGGTACGGAGTTTCCTTCATTAGAGAGACTGGTCAGCTTGGAGATGACTTCTCCAGAGATGTCGACCGGCTCGTCGAAGTAGAACTAGCCATTGTGATACCGACTAATGATGAATTTGACAGCAATTTCCTTTGTGTCACCAAAGCTGGCCATAAGTGGTGCGTTGGCATAGGCGAAGATTGTGTTGTGTTTGATTTTCTCTGCTGCTTGAGTGATCTTTTTGTTGACAAAGTCCCATTCTTACATTTTGGTCTATAGTTTTTTCCATGAGCCTTCCTGTACTTTGGCATTTTTGATGTTTTTCAACCTGCGGACTAAAGGTGTATCAGCGGCCTGTATTTCCTTGGCTTTGGTCAAGGATCTAGTTTGTTTGGGGGCCATTGTGTCGTTTTGGTGGTCGATTTCGCTAAGGGGTTCTTGGTTTTTAGTCGACTGGATGCTCTGATGCTCTCTCTGTATGGATTTCGGTGAATGGTCCTTTGGTGATCCAGTATTTATAGGTGATGTTGTGGATGTGTGTGTTGATGGGTGTATTAATGGCGGACGTGATGTTTCAGTTGGAATACTTGAGTGTGCATTAATGGCGAATTGCTTTCGGTGCTCGATGTCATGAATGCGCGATGGGACTATCGAGGTCGTCGGTTGATGTCGGTGATGAGAATGGTCGATGGGAATGGTCAGTCGATGAAACTAGTCGGTGGTGGTATGTCGATGGTCATGATGGCGGTTTTCGAGATGGTGATTTCCTGTCATAGTTTTCTATCTGTAGGGTATTATTTTTCTTTTGGAATTTTTAGTTTTTCATGGATTTTGGTTGACGGTTATGGTCGTTATATGATTTTTTTTTTTTTTTTTAAGTTAGTTTCTGTAGCGTTTTAGTTGGGCTCCATTAATGAGCTTCCGAAATACTATGCCTTGTAACGTCCTTAGTCGAAATGATCCGTTGGGGTATATCTCTTCGACAACGTAAGGTCCCATGCATTCTGTGTGGAGCTTTTTAGGTTTACCTTTGACTCGACTATTGTATAGTAAAGCAAGGTCTTCGACCGACAAGTTTTTGTTCTTAATGTTGTGGTCGTGCCATGCTTTCTGTTGTTGTTTCTGGATTTCTTGGTGTTGTATAGCCATGATTCGGTGCTCTTCCAGCTTGTTGAGTTGCAATAGTCGGTCCTTCCTTCCTTGTTCGACATCCACATGTAGTATTTCTGCGATAATAGGTGTCTGTTGTCGGAAGTGTAGTGGAACTACTGCTTCTTGTCCATAGACTAGTCGAAAAGGAATTTGGTCGGTCGATTGTTTATACGTTGTTTTGTATGCCCATAATACTACAGATATTTTCTCATCCCAGTCATCCTTATCAACATTACATATTTTGGTTAGTCATCTTGTTAATATTTTATTATATGCTTCAATTGCTCCATTCGACTGAGGATGGTATGTTGTACTCCGACGATGGTCGATTTAGAACTGGTCGGTTAGGGTTTTGATAGTTTTGTTGATAAAGTCTATCCCCTGGTCGCTAATCAGGGTTAGTGGACATCCAAATCTAGTGATGATATTCTCATAGATAAAATTAGCAACTATCTCACTAGAACATGTGTCAACTGGTTCAGCTTCTGCCCACTTAGTGACATATTCAACTACAGTAATGATATACCTTGCAACTATCATTTTTGCTGGTATAGGAAATGGTCCTATGAAGTCTATAGCCCAGATTTCAAATGTGAGACTTGGGTTTACTGATATCAAAGGCATTTCTATGCTAAGGTAGGGGTCGACCAAGTCATTGACATCTGTCACAATGACTGACAAAAATTTTGCAATCTCTATGGAGTGTCGGCCACCATAATCCTAATTGTTGGATTTTCTCCGCAGTTGTGTCCGCTTGAAAATGTCCTCCTGCCAGTCCATAGTGTGCTTCATGCATAATGTGGTCTCGTTCATGTTCTAGTACACACCTTCTGAGGATCTCATCTAATCCCATTTCGTATAAGAATCCATTGATGAGACTGTATGGTGTAGCCTTCATAGCTAAGATCTATTTTTTCTTGGTACTCATACCTTCTGGTGCATGTCCATCTTCCAAGAACTAAGCTATTTCTTCTAGTTCTGCTGGGACTGCTTCTATCTGAAATAAATGTGCAGCAGGTAAGTCATCGTCGACTCCTGTCGGTTCTTCTCCTGTGTCGATTCGGGATAAATGGTTGGGGCCTACATTTAACTTGCTTGGTCGAACAACAACTTCAAACTCAAATTCTTGAAAAAGAAGTAGCCATCGATAAATCCTTCCATGATGTAGGGGTTTATTGACGAGATACTTTAGGGCCTGATGGTCGGTATAGAATATAAATGTGTTAGGTAAGAGATAATGTCGATATTTATGTAGGGAAAAGACCATTCCTAGGGCTTCTCTTTCTGTTGTCAAATAGTTTCTTTCAGCCTTATTTAATTTTCTGCTACTATAAACTATAGGATAATCCATTCCGTCATCTCCTGGTTGAGTTAGGATTGCTCCTATTGTTAGGCCTGATGCATCAATATGAACATGGAATTTGATCGACCAGTTTGGAAACTTTAGGATGGGTGCTTCAACTAGTTTTCTTTTTAATTTTTCGAGTGATATGTGGCACTCCTCTGTCCAATTAAACTTTTGATCTTCCCTTAATAGTTCTTCAAGAGGATAGGTCATATATGAATAATATCTTATGAATTTTTTGTAATAGCCTGTGTGGCCAAGTAACACCCTGACTTGTTTGGGGTTTACTGGCAGTTTTAGGTCGAGGATAATTTTAATCTTTGCAAAGTCAACCTTAATACCTTCCTTACAGACAATATGCCCTAATAATATCCCTATGGGGGTCAAAAATATACACTTCTTGATGTTTAGGGAGAGTTGAATCTGTCGACATCTCTCTAGCATAAGTCTGAGCCATTTGCAATGATCTTTTAGCATGGAGTATATTGTATATTCATCACAGTATACTACCATGGTCTTATAGATATATTCTTGAAATGTTTTGACAACAATTCTAGAGAATACTGCAGGTGCATTCTTTAGTCCAAAAGGCATAACTTTGTAAGCAAAGGAACCAAATTCACCGACAAAGGTTGTCTTCTTCTAGTCTTCTTTAGCTATTGGCACTTGGTTATAGCCTGAGAATCCATCTGTAAATGAGTAGCATTCATGTCCTGCAACTTCATTCAATATTTCCTCTGCATAGGGAGTTGGAAATGGGTCTGTCAGTGTTACTTTGTTTAGTTCCCTTAAGTCGACACAAATTCTTAGTCTAGTTGGGTCATGTTTCTTAGGTTGTACCACCATTGGACTTGCCCATTCTGATTGGTCGATAGGGTAGATGATTCCTGCTACTAACATGTTATCGATTTCCTTTTTGAATATCTCCTTGTATTTGTGAGCTAGTTTATAAGGCCTTTTCTTCATAGGTCGAACATCAGGTTTAGTATCAATTTTCATTTCTCCCATTTCGTGGACTAAGCCTTTGAGGTCTTTATAATCTCTAGCAAATACATCTTGGAACTCCTTTAGTAATCTCACTATCTCTGTGGTCTGTTCTTCGCTCCAATAGTCACCAATCTTTGCCATTTTTTGTCGATCATCATTTGAGATGTCGAATTCTTTAGTTTTGACTTTAGCATCTAGCCACTCTGGTGCTTTGGCTTCATTGATTGGTCGAATTCCTTCTTTGAACTATGAGAATGTGGCAGGGAAGTCGGCTACAGTCATTTTGTCGATATCTTGTTTGTCCGTTGTTTCGACTTTCAGGATTGTACAAATAGGTTTGGTCATTTCGACATGGTTGGATTTCCATCTAAAGCTTTTTCCTTCTGTGTTTTCATTTTCTAATTGTACTCTTGTCGACTATGGTTTTGACCTTGTTTGTATATTGTTACATTTCTTTGTCTGTTGGTTATCTTGTAAGGGTTTGTTTTCGGTCGGTTGTATAAATTATTTAATCTGTTTTGTTGTTTCGACCAAGTTTTCATTTTGAGGTATAAAGTTGAAATCTTTAATAAAAATTTCTATGAGATCGTGCCATAAGAAGGTTTCACCTCTAGTTTCTTCCATCTTATACCATTTGTTTGGGAAGTCGGTGAGGGTTGATGGGAACAAGTGTGGCCATGCTCATTCATCCTTGTATCTGAGTCTTCTCCACTCCTTTTCACAGGTTTTGATATGACCTTCTGGGTTCTATCCTTGAGTGAATACAGGTATCTGAGCTTGTTGGGTTAACTTCTTTCCTCCAAACCTTTTGACAAAGTAAGTAGAAGCAGTTGTCCAGGTCTGCAATCTTGTCTGATGGGTATCCCACCATCTAGCAGCTTGTCCTGTAAAAGTTTCGACTAGGCTTTGAAGTTAGCCATGTTCACCAATATTTTTGGAAACTTGTTCAACATGCATGACTGGTAATTCCCTTTCCTTGTATCTTGGTAGTTGTGTGGTATTTAGGTTGGTAGGTTGTAAGGTAGGGTGTTCCCTAATTTTCTTCTCAAATATTTTTGGGACAATAGACACTATGAAGCACTGTTGGGTGGGATTTTTCTGCACTCTTTGTATAGTCCAACACCCTCTTGCGTGTGTTTCATAGTTCTCTATCTCCCAATCATATAATTCAGCGTCATAATTATAACCAATTGAGTCTTGGTTTCCTAAATGAAGTTCTTCATGGATGTTTGGTTTTGTGTAATCTGCATTGTTTTGGATCTGGTAGAGTTGTCGGACATCGACTTCTTCATCGATAGGTTCAGTCCAAGGTTCCCCTTGAGATGGATGAATGGGTACAATGACCTTTTTCCCATTTCCTTTTAATTTGATTCATTCTTTGTCCAGGGATATGGATGCTTTCATCTTTCTACCCCAAGTCCAACTGACTGACGCTGGGAAGGAACTGGATCCTTCCTTTGGGTCGATGATTTCGAAGTCGACCTTGGTTGAGATTCCTTTTATAGTCATGTCGATGTTTTTCCAGACTCCAATGGGTTCAATTAGGCCTTGGTCGGCTAGTTTCAGGTATATTCCTGACTCATAGAGTCGAGGTCTACCCATTTGTTCCCAAGTGTCACGAGTCATGATGTTTACTTGTGAGACGAATTCGAGCACTACTTGTCGGACGTGGTATCCTTCGATTTTCGGGTCGACAAGTGGGTCGGCATCACCTTTGTCTTTTTTATTTAAGCTGCAGATGTTTTTTGTTTGTTTTTCAGGGTTGGTACATTTTATTTCATACAGCAAATCGATGAACTGGGATACTGAGTTGTCTTTTTGAACGAGATGGATTAATTCGTTTATTGTGTTATGTCGACTGTCATGAACGTTTTCTTATCGTGCAATTTCTTTGAATACATTAGTTGTTTCTTTGTATATTTTTTTTTCTTTCAGTGGGTCAGGATAGACATTTTTCTCTTTTATTTTACTGATTCTGGGGTTATCAAGTCCTATTTTGGTTCCTTGTCGAGTTACAATATGTAAATTTTTGGTGTTTATTACATCATTTTTTTGCACACAGGACAAGACATTAACATTTTTCTTGGTATTAATTTTTTCTAACATGGTAGGGCAATCCTCTAGTGAGTGATCCCCTACCCCACAGTAAGTACAGAATTTGAGATCAGTTCTGTCTTTATATGGACACTCTACATACCGATGTCCCTCTTTATAACATGTGAAGCACTGGATAGGTCGACGCGGTCGGTTGTCGCGATTCCCAGGGAATCGACCTCTTCCTTCATAGTCTGCGTGTCGATTGTCATACCGGCGCTCGTATCGTCGACCATCGTATCTTTGACCGTGCTGATCATTTGCTAGATTGTTTTGCTCGTTATGTTGTGCCACTGCAATGGTTTGGTAGACCGCCTGATAGTTCTGTCGGTTCTTTAGGTTCAACTGACAGTCAGCCGTGTTATGATTTTTTGTGTCGCAGATGGCACACCAAGAGGCCTTACCGTTCTTCATGTTAAATGGATAGTCTTTCATCGAGTGATCCCCGTGCTCCTGGCAAATGTCGCAAAAATATTTGGTCTACATGAATCAAACGTCCTATCGGCTGTATTCCTGTCGACGGTTATCTTTGGAATGGTCAGCCGTCGAACATTTGGTGCACCAGATCTCCTGATTCTTGAGGCTTAACTCTTTTAGAGACTTCTGTACGTTCTCGAGTTATTCCTCCAATCTGTGGTCCATGGGGTAAGTGGGAATGTCCTCGTCCATCTCGACTTGAAGAGCTTTTGTTAGCGCATCTTCGTAAGATTTGAATGTTTCCAGACTGATGTGTCGGCGCACTTTCTGAGATAGCCCTGCAAGAAACCACTGGATTAGTAATTGTTCATCTATAACATAGTCCAGCTGGCTCAGAAGGTCTTTCCAACGCTTATAAGTCACCATCTCGTAGTCGAAGGTCCTCTTCGACAATAGTCTATATTCGAGTATGCGGATTCAATAGAGAGAGGGTTGTTCCTTCATTGGGAGCTCTTAATTGGAGAGCTTCTGGCTACTCTATCCACAATTCTTCCTCCGTAGGGGATGCTTCTTGTTCTACGCCTTCCTCATGTTGGTCATGACCCAACTCTGGCAGATTCTCTCCATGATCAGTTCCCCTAGGACTCTTTCCTCTATGCAGCTCTAAGGCTGTTTCTCGTCTTGCTTCCCTCCTCTGTTGTCTCTCTTCCCTCTGTATTTTCTAAATGTCTGACATACCTTCGTATGATACTATTCTCTTGAGTTCCTTTTTAGTCGAATTTTCATTACTGGTGACTGGTATCTGTTTCTAGTAGACTAGAGTCCACTATACTCAGCCTACCCCCCATAGCCTACCCGACGCTTTTTAGAAAGCCCAGATAATTCAGTTTATTTGCTTAGGAAGTATTCCCACTCCCTTTCTGCAATAAATTTTTCCCACTTCCTTTGCTTCTCCGCCCAGTTAGAGTTTGATGGCAGTTCGTGAAGTGATGGACGAGGTTCGACAATATGTCCTACTCCTTTCTTGATCAATAATTTGAACAACAAGGTCGGTAGGGAACACATAAATTGTTTGGTGAAATCTGTGTAAAATTTCTCCTTGATTGTTTCCATCGAAGTTCTGTCTTTGACTGCTTTCTCCTCACAGAAGTCGTTGGCGATTTTCTCAAACCACTCTGACAAGTTTGTTCTACCTCCTCATATCAGTTTTTCCAGCAACTGTTGTTCTTTAATCCTGTCCAGCTTTCTCATCCAGGAGTTTCTTCAAAAGTTGGGGCACTAATTCGACAAACTTTTCATGCGTCTCTGTGAAAAATATTTATTTTGCTTGTGCGATTGTTAATATGTTCCTTCGCGCGTAATTCTGCAAATAGTTTGCAACTTTACGTTCCCACCAGTCCTTAATCTCCTGCTCTGGTATCATCTGTTTGCATACATTTCAGTCATGTACTACCGACAATGGAACCAATGTTGTAATCTCACAGATCACATAAGGTTACCAATAATACACACTAAAACATATATATATAACAGAGACAAGAGATAAGAACAAATAGGTGAATTAACAGATTATATTATACGAATGAGTCCATACAACATAGAGAACTGAAGTGAATTCTCATCTGGCTCAACAGCCTAATATATATGATTACAGAATGGTTACAAAATAACTACCTGTCGGTTCGGTGAACCGACACGACCTTAGGTGGACGACCTAATCTCTAGTTTAGTCGGTCGACCGACTTAGTCAGCTGATCAATTAAATCAGCTCATCGACTTAGTCGGCTCATCGACTAAGTCGGCTGTCCTTCAAGTCGACTAATCGACTTGCTCCTTCTACAGGATTGCAAATCAAACACATTGGAATGTGTGAGGCTGCAAAACCCCATTCAAAGCTAGCAAATCCAAGAACATACCCATAAGGATTTCTTTTAAAAGAGGAATAAAAACTTATCTTCGCAGGTCGTAAGAGCCCAATCCATTCTCAGATTGTGAACCAATGGGAAACCATTGCAAACCTTAAGCTACAAGAGCCTTACCGTGTGATTGTTGGAATGTCTAAGTTGTGCAATCCAAGCCATCGCGTCGATAGTCACATGCACCAAACTAAGTGGTGCTAATATAATATTAATGACAAAGTATAAAAATGCATACTTCTAATTCAAAACAGTGTTAGATGAAACCCTCACCTTTGTACAGAGAATAAGGATGCCTGAGAAGAGGTGACCCTGAGAAGAAGAATGCCAGGCTTGGACACCTGCATTCCACATTTACATTTTTGTTAAAAAACTAAGTAATGTGTAACAAGTTTAATGAATAAGGAAAAACATGGTGGTTTAAACCCTTACCTTGCCAAACGAAGTATGGGCTTGGAGAATGAAGCTTGATTTGCTCGAAGCTTCTTTAGAAACCTTACTCCATCTGCACATAAGATTTTTAGAGTTATAAAAACCCCTTTTAGTTAAACTAAATGAATAATTCTTTAAACTTACAGACTGAGAATAAACTTACCTTGGATAAACACAGAGAGGGCCACGAGTCGGCTCCTCCTATTTTTCCTCTTCTTCTTCTCAGCATGCACAACCACAGAAAAATTGTGCATTAAACTCTGAAAAAATATAATGACCTTTAAAAAAATCAAATGTATAGATTGTGAACAAAGCATTTGTTTCTTATATGGTTTAGTTAGGCATGTTACAAATCCTTTTGCTAAAGCTCGAAGAAACAACTGGCTTTCCTTCATAACCCACGACAAACCAGATAGGCCAAGGTCGTAATGGCGGTCACTTCACCATTTACTAGACTGCAAAAAACATTCAAGTAACACTCGGATACAAGAAAAGAAAACCTTCATTAACAGACTGTGCAAAGGAAACGAGTATGACTAATGCAGTGCGGCCATGGAGTGGTTGAGTTCCTTCCACATAAAACCTACAGACTGAATGAATGCAGCCGAAAACCTCCAGAGAGCATAAAGACATGATAAAAACCCTATGCAAAACCCTTGTGTTGAGATCGTGACAAGTGGAGGGTCGATATCCCTCTCAGGTCATAACACATCCAAACAAGATTTGTCATTAAAGTCGCTTGGTTGCGCTGTCAACTCGCAGCCAGTACTAAGGTTTAAAAACCTTATTACAAATCATTAAAATCATCTTCGTTGACATCCACATGTTTTTTACTCTCATGAAATTCTTCAAGATCCTATAATGTTGTTTTGTTGCATCATTTTACAGTCCTTTAGGCGCATGAGCAGATACTATCTTATCCCCAGTTTACACGCAAGGTCCTATACTATACCTATAATAAGGTGTTGAATTAATTATGGTTTTAAATTTTTAAACCTAGTCCTATGTTATGAATTATAAAATTTCCAATAAAACCTTAGCCTAACCCCGCTAAGGTAATTGGAAACATATTTGGTAACATGCCAAGAATGGGTATGGGTCTAGCCACAACCCACAATTGCATTGGGCGCCAACCCTAGCAAAATCATACGATACAAAGAGCAGAAAAATCAAACCACAAGTGTCAAACAAAAGCACAAGAGCAAAAGCATGAATCAACACACAAGTGTGACTAGCCAACACAAACAAATTGAATTCATTGATGAGCAATTTGAATTGGGAGAGAGAGGGACATAAGGGACGATTTACATTCCAAAAATAACAAATAAGAGTTACACAAAGTTTCATCAAGTATTTACACAAAGATTTACACAACTTTTGAGGTGTTAAGGCTAAAAATAGCCAATGAGGGCACGTTGTGTAAGTAGGCATTACAAAACCAAGTGTAACCTACACAAAGGATTTACAAAACCACCAAGGGACACACTAACCTAACTCAAGAGGGTGCACTAGGTGAGAGAGAGACTCTAACACTAATAAAAATTAGTCTCGAAGTAAATGAAACCAAGGAATAACATAACATGTGAGGGTACATAGCCAAGATGGTCCGCCAAGTCCACAAGAAGGGTGTATAACTTTGACATATACACAAACACAATGGTAACACTTTTTTCATGTCCCCATTAAAATAAGACTACTTGCAAATAATGTTTCACCAACCTACTAGCTCCCTAGGTTGATATGGAGACATAAATTTTGTATAAAATCGCTATGGGACCCAAAAGGACTTTAGTTTTTCATATTCGCATTTAAATGGGTCACATAAATAATAAATGCTAATAAAATAAGGAGGCATTGATTCATGAAGACATCTGGAAGCTTTTGGAGCCTTTAGGTGACTAGATTCCCCATACACTTGGCATGATCTTCATCCAAATTTGAAGCCATGGGTAATATAACGTTATTGGAGTGTGATGTGGTGTCAAATAACATATAATGGGACAAGGAATTCTAATTAGTAAAGGAGAGTAACTCCCATGAAAGAAGAAGAGACTAGAAGACAATGTGTGCAACTTGGAAAGAGATTCCATTCACTCTATGACAACAAATGATGAAAGAATCAATGACAAGTATGACAAATTCAAACCTGATTGCATAAATGAAAAATATGACAAATTCAAACCTGATTGCATAAAGATGGCTGATCAAATAAAATTCCTTATTCATCCGTTGATTGGGTGGATACAAACACCTTTGAAGTGAAGAATGTGGGAGGTGAAGAATTTAATTTCTGCAATAATTTTTTTGTTGTGACTTACATTGTCTTAACATGTGGGCAGCCACAAGGATTTAATTTGCAGCCATTGGATACCTTCCATACACATGCACATGAGGTGCATTCTGATTTTTTTTTGCTTGGTCTTTTCCAAAAAAAAAAAAACTGGAATTGTTTTCTGGAAAGAATCTCTTCCCCGTGGGAGAGTCAGATGAGGATGAAGATGTGGCATCCATAATTTGGGTGGATAAGTAATGCAGATATCTGATTCACAGTTCTACCCACACTTCTATATCACCCTCCCAGCGGTCACATGGGAACATATTGGTGTCACTTGATGCCATTCAACCACATATGGATTGGGTGCAAGATTACATGTCGCACATGGAGTCTTCTTGCAAAAAAAATTATTCTCATGAGCAGTGGAAGGCAGCTGAGCTAGAAAACTGCCAAGAGGAGTTTATGAGAAAAATATCTTGCATAAAGTGGTCTTGGTGGAGGAAATCCACACAGCTGGATGGATTCTTATACCCTATGACCAGTGGCAGAGAGTTGAGCCATTGGAAGTGTTCACGTGGACCTTTTGGTTGGAGTGTCAGTACCTTCTCAGGTTTGATGAGGAGACACTTATTTGTTTTTCCTACTTGCATTTTTGGAGATAATTGTGATGCATCATCTTATTGTGAGAAGCTTGGGAATCCTTGTTGGTTGGATGATGCCTATACTCATTGGGGTTGGACATGGGACTCACACCTATGTCATTGCAACAACATCATTGTGAGGCTCAATGTTGATGTGCATCAAACACATAAAGAACTTAATGTTGGGGGGGGGAATCTGACAGATTTCCAACTTTGCATTAAGAATTTCTAGTTTTCAGCGCAGTGGTATGATTTCCACAACATGAATATCATTTCCTGTGATGATAAATTTTTATGGTGGATTCTAATGTTTGGATACTTACAGTTGAGGAAATAGGATCCAGACATAAATTTGTCTGATAAGTTGTGTGGGAAGGCATTCTCACTGAAGGGGGTGCAATGCAAGCAATGTGATCCTGACATTGCTTGTTTTGGAGAAAATTTACATGTTGGCTTGATGGAGCAAGTCAATATTTTTCCACATGGATTCATGCTCCAGTTCTCCTACATGATGAACAAATTTGCAGGAGTCACGAGTGCTTCTGCTTGAGGACAAGCAGATGTGGAAGGGGAGGACTGTCATGTCCCCATATTTTTGGACATAAAAGTGTTCACCATGCACAACACATTGGGGGGTCAAAAATTCATTAATTACCTCACCTAGGGAATTTTATCCAAAAAAAATTATGAGGAATTAATTAATTAAGCCTAGGGGGAATTTTGCAAAATTAATTATTATTGAGGCATGTATTGAATTTTTATTATTCATTATTATTAATTGTGCAAATTAATGAGGTGGAAATAAGCTTGCCATGTCAGGGGCCGCATTGGGCAAGTCAACTTGCTAAGTTAGAAAGAAGGAAACTCTATGACAAAAGCAGTCAAAGAAGAAAAGGGGAAAGTTCCTAAAAGCAGCAGAAAAGTATCAAGAGACAAAAGCAGGAAATTTTTGCAAAGGAGGGCGAATTTGCCTCTTGGAGAACTCAGAAAAGCTGTAAATACAAAAGCAAGAAATTTTTGGAAAAGGAGAGCACAGTTTTCTTATGGATACTCTGTCTCAAAAGTAGGGAAAAGCATAAAGTTGTCATGAACAAAAGAAACAACTATTTGACTAAGGAGGGCGCAGTTACTACATCAGAGGGATGAGTTGGACATAGAAATATTTCCACATGGTCCTACATTCCAAATTTCCCAAGGAGGACGCTTATGTGTCTAGGGTTAGGGCTTCTAGGTGGTTGACTTGCTCTCACAGGTCACCATTAGCCTCCACTTGCTAAACATGTCACCCAGGATGCTATTAAAGGACAATTCGACCCCATTGACTCAGTTTGGTTAATGTATGTTTTGTAATTGATTGAAGCTTAAGCTTCATTTCTTAGTGGTGAGCCTCAGTATCTTGGGTGATGTGCCCCAAGTCCATTGTTCTCCTTCTCCCCTGTTATTCCCACTTTTATTGCAGGTCTTACTGAAGCTAAGGAAACTCGCACATTCTCTTATTAGCCCAAAACCAAGTTGCAAAGGCTTGAAGTCAGACTCAAAGTGTTAAAAGGTAATATTGGGATGTTCTAAGACTAACCATGCCATTTGATCATTTCAAATTTGGGACCATTTGGTGTCATTTGGAACTCCCTGGAGTCATGACTAGTTAAGCTTGAATTTGCCCAAATTGTAATTTTCTTTAAAATTTCAAGAAGGGACATTACAGTGGTATCAGAGCATAGTCTTGGCACTTGTTGAAGTTCTCTATTGATGTTTCTTGATGATTATATTCCTCCATTAGAGACTGAAACTGAAGATACTGTTAGTAGAGAAGAATAAAGTGAAGAAATCAATTCTGCTTTAGTGGTGACTGTAGGCTAAACTAGGAATAGAAGTTATGGATGAGAAAGAAGAAGAATTTAAGACATACATGAAGTCATATTTTGATGATATGACCAAGAAGGTTAGGCAAAGGTTCAAATTGATGGCTATCCAACTTGAGATTAAGCTGGAAGTAGGGGGTAGTGGTAGTTTCCAGCATGAAGAGAAGAAGACCTATG
Organism: Pseudotsuga menziesii; assembly: GCA_001517045.1. Lineage (NCBI taxonomy): Eukaryota > Viridiplantae > Streptophyta > Pinopsida > Pinales > Pinaceae > Pseudotsuga > Pseudotsuga menziesii. The sequence goes on from LPNX010530587.1 coordinate 263,011, forward strand.
GGGAACCTATTTTCTCGAAGATTGAACCTCACAATCGACCCCATGAATTCAAGAATCAGATCAGACCTACAACTCCTAAGTTTTATAGATTATAAAGAGTGTTATTCTTATGATCATGTGTATTGTGAAGATATATGTTCCAAACCACCATGAGATTCTCCTATGAATGAGTTAGAGATCTTGAGAGCAACATGTAAAACTTTTCCCCAACAATATCAAGCATATATTGTTGTGATGGGAGAGACAAATAAGACATTTCTTTTCGAGGAATTTGTTTATTGGGTGTTTGGATATAGGACTAATAGTGCATATATGAACTCATTAAGGAAAAATCAATAATATCCAACTATGGAGGAGATCGAGGAGCCACCTAGTTATGTGGATGGTGAAGCAAAAGAATCATTACATCAAGAGGATCAAAAGTCACTCCCAAGTTACTCTGAAAAAGATGAAGAAACACCACATGAGGATGAAGAAGAGTTCCTTAAAACTATTGAATATCATTCCAAGCCACATTTTACTGTGGACATGGACCAAAGGTCATCTACTGATGGATGCTTGAACTGTGAAGGAGTACCTGTTGATGGGTGCTCACAACTCTATGTTGGTGACATAGAGATCATATTTGAGAATGTTGTTCCAAGCCAAAGTTATCATGAGCATGAAGATGAATACGTTGAAGCAAATAATAAAGAACCAAGATCAACTTCCCCGTCACCACTTGAGCTTTAAGAAGTTGATCAAATCAAGAAGAAAGAAGAAGAGGAGGTTCCTCTATAAGAACCTCTTTTTCCTGAAGGGTCATTGAAGATGGATGAAAAGAAGATTCAAGAGGCCCTAAAGAATTTCCATGGCACACATGATTTTGTATCGAAAATTTGTTGGAGCGTGCAGGAGAAATATTCCATGGAGGACATTGAGAAAATTCAGAAGGCAACATCCAACATCAAAGATAATTTTTTGAATTTTCTTTCTGATAGATATTATTTAATTGATCTTATTGGTTTATATCATGGACTAACCTTGAAGAATGTAGAAGATAATGGCAAGATCTCAAAAGAGTTGGATTCCACCCAAAACGCACTCCATAAATATATGGTGTAGATCGAGCAACTTCAAGAGAGGTTGCAAGGGTCCTTTAAACCCTCCTACATATCAAACATTCATTCTATGGTTGAAATAATTTATGTTACAAAGGAGGAACCTCATGTGATGGTGGAACATGGGGTACATGTTGATATGCAAGTTCTTGAATAGGCTACATTCAAATGAGGAAACCAAGCACTTGTTCTTGTTCATAGGGATTATGAGTTGCCTCTTGGTGAGAGTTGCAGAGCCTTGGAGGAGGCACATGATCTCACAACAATTGGACCAACCAATGATGGAGAAGATGCATTCAAAAGTTTGATGGGAAAGAGTTGCAAAGTGGTAAGGTTGGTTCACAATTCGTCACTCTCTACTCAGCCACATCAATTGGGGATGAAAATTAGGTGAAAGGTTTCTTTTTTGTGGTGCCACATGAGGAGTATGAAACTTCTATTTCTCTTTTTGTTGATGACATGACTAGAGCGCCGTCTTATTTAAATTTGAAACATCTCCCTTTGTTACCTTATGATGATACACGTATACATGGATGCACCTATGATGTTCACTTGAGTCACTTGAAGACTCATGATCTTCTTTGCTCCTTATTGTGTTCAGATTTTGGTGGAGGTTCTTCATTCACTTCTTGGATGAAAAAACGAATGGTTGATTATCTTGATGCACATTATTGTCTTTTGGATCCGCATTATGGGACATGGGAACCTAACATATGTCATTGGGGCAAATATGATATAATATGTATTGCTTGTGTGTATGGGCCACATGATGATCTACTTACTTGGATGTACAACCACTTTCATGATTCTTTGATGAGGTACCTTCTTGATGTACATTTGTATGATGTTGTTATGTGCTTTCATGATCTATCTTTTGTAATCATGATGTTTGGAAGGGTGGAATACAAGCAATGGGATCCTGGTATTGCTTGGCTTCAATTTTGGGGGCAGCAAGCAGTATGGGAGATTGAGTCACCACTTGAGAAGGTGATTGTAATCAGAGTAGTGCAGCAGCAAGCATGGTGGTTCCTCTCTGAAATTTTCTTAATATCTTAAAGACTCCAAGTTTGGTAAATAATTATACAATGAACAAAAAGGGGTTGAAAGTTCAAAAAATCGTTTCCAAAATATGGAGGTAAAGATCATTCGTGCAAAAAAAAAATTGATGGAATTAATTGATCTTTTGGTGTTTAGTGGTGATGTCACGGGAGATATCAATATGAAAAATCCACAACTCTTTGCTTTTGGAAACACAAAATTGCAATACATGAGTACCACTACTCCAATTGCAGCTAAAGAAAATTGAGCAGAACCATAAAAGAGAACTTGGTGCAAAGGAAGGAGTACCTAGTGAGGATGTCACTTGGGAAGATGAAAAAAAATTGCAGCATCCAAACTTGGAATTGCATGAGGAAAGCCAATCTTGGGTGGGGAGGATTGTCATCTCCCCATTCAAATAAGACTGCTTGCAAATAATGTTTCACCAACCTACTAGTTCCCTAGGTTGAAATGGAGACATAAATTTTGTAATAAAGGGGCTATGGGACTCAAAAAAAAATTAGTTTACCAAATTTACATTTAAATGGGTTACATAAATAATAAATGCTAAGAAAATAAGGTGGCATTGGTTCATGAAGACACTTGGAAGCTTCTGGAGCCTTTGGGTGACTAGATTCCACATACACTTGGCATGATCTTCATCCAAATTCGAACCCATGGCTAATGTAACGTTATTGGAGGGTGATGTGGTGTCAAATAGCATATAATGAGCCAAGGAATTCGAATTAGTAAAGGAGAGTAGCTCCCATGGAATATGAAGAGACTATAAGACAATGTGTGCCACTTGGAAGGAGATTCCATGCACTCTATGACAACAAATGATAAAAGATTCTATGACAAGTATGACAAATTCAGACCTAATTGCAGAGATATGAAAAATATGGCATGGCAGGGCTAAAAATAACCACCAAGAGGCCGAATTTGGGAGTTAGAGGAAGCCATTCGAATTGGGGAAAGAATTGGAGCATGAAGAGGAAGACAAGTGTCATAGGAGTTACTAAACCACTAAGATGAGTTGGAGGAAGCCCATGGACGGAAATTCGGCCTTATGAGGCCTCATGATGTTAATAAAAGGATGTCATGAGGAAGGAAAATGGATTTTGATCATTTCTTAATTGGCATTTGGCATTTTGGAGAGCTTTTGTTTGTCCATTGCATGGTGAGTGTTCACTCTCTCTGCTTGTGAACCAATTTCGAGGGAGTTGGATTCATTTCCAAGTTGGTTGATGGAGAGGCCATTCATACCTCTCATTTGTAGCTGAATGAACTGTTTTAGTTGTGGTTTGAAGGTCCATACAGTTCGAATTCTCATCTATATCTCTATTCTCTCATTCATTCCTCTCCATTCCCCCACACTCTCATGTTGATAGCGCATTTGTTGGAGTGGTGCTTGCGCTTTGTTGAGTATATTTGATGCCCAAGCTTGGGTATATGATGTATGGCTTTGTACTCTTATTTCCATATGCTCTGTAAGTTGAAATATAAGAGATCCATGTGTGAAAGGCTTGTATTCCCATGCTCTTGAATGACTAGTTTTCATGTATTTGGCTTCCATTTTGAAAGAGTTGTATATCATATTTGTATGAGGAATTTTCTCTGAGTTTTATGATGATGGAGAAGCCATAAATGATGTATGACTCTGTACTTTCATGACCATATGATCTGTAGCTCGAGATCCAATAAACTTCTCTGGAAGGTTTGCATTCCCATGCTCTTGAATGACTAGTTTTCATGTATTTGGCTTCCACTTTGAAAGAGTTGTATATCATATTTGTATGAAGGAATTTCTCTGATGTTTAATGTTATTGGGGCAGCCATTTGAATGTTGTTCATGGTATTTATATTTCATGTCATTATCTCAACCATTCAATCTACTTTTCGTGAGTCAAAATCGAGCTATTAATACCATTTCCCCTTAAGCAAATTCACTGAAAGTTATCATATAGATATTGTGCCTCGTAACCAGTTTGAAAAGCTTAATAACCATGAATAATGACCGACATTGATGTCTAATATGTATCCCCATACTCTGTTCTAAAATTTGGGAGAGTCGTACTTCATTTGGAGAGCCAAAAGTGGCATCTACCCTTGGGGGTTTTAACGTCGATTTTCCAAGTGTTTTTGTCTGTATTTCCCTAGGGTCAAAAAAAAGTTGCAGAAACATTTGTAAAGTGTGAGAATTCATAATATGCATTAGGTTGTCCTAAGACTCTCAATCCCTTTCATATAGAATTGGAAGTCATTTGTGTGCATTTGTATCAACTTGGGTTTCACGAGTTCAAAGCTATAAATTGGCCAAAATTGTGCAAACTTGAATAACATGTCAAAATGAGTTTTTCGATTCAACCATTCAGTGTCTGAGGTATGTTAGTATGTTTTAAATACCATAGGGTCCTTCCATAAGGAATTTGAAAATATTCGATGGTGTTTGGAGCCAAACAAAGAAAGACTAGTTTACTACTTTTTCCTGAGAAACTTGCACCTTCTCTCATTAGCCCCAAACCAAGTTGCAGAGGCTTGAAGTCAAACTCAAAGTGTTCAAAGGTCATATTGGGATGTTCTAAGACTAACCATGCCATTGCATTTCAAATTTGAAACCATTTGGTGTCAACTGGAACCCCCTAGAGTCAGACTAGTTAAGCTTGAATTTCCCTAAATTGTATTTTTCTCCAAAATTCCAAAAAAGGACATTACAACTTTTCCCACAACCCCTTGCTCGTAAAATCATCATTACTCATATTCTCTTTTGTGGCATTGATCGATTCAGTTGTTTTATTTTATTAATTAATGATTAATGTCCAACATAATAATAATAATAATGTGGAACCATAGTCTCGGCGCCTTGTGCCATAATATCCAACATAACAACAATAATAATATGTCTAAGGGCTAAACGAGAGGGTATTACAAGATGCCTGCCTTGTCCATATATTTGAAATTATATGCACCTCATCCATTTTGAGTATTGTATTTGCAAGTAAGGGCCCCTGTAACCCCATGGGAAGGAGAATTCTCTCCAACGTGGTCTCCATCTTTTATGTCACTATCACACTTATCTTCTAAAAACAAAAAATTCCTATGATGTATGTCAACGAGCTCTTGACCTCACATCAAAAAGGCAATCCATTAATAGCCAAATTTGTTCATCTGCCATGTCATCATCCTCGGCATCTGCATATGTCATCATTCCACCTCACTTCCATCCAAATGACCTTAAGGAAGCATCATAAAGCCCAAGAATGAAAATCAAACTTTAAAGGGCCACTCTAAATCCAGGTCGCACCTATTTCCTCAAAAGAAGCGACCCAAGTCACACCATTTTCTTCAATATAAGCGACCTAAGCCGCACAGTTCCTCCAGATAAGTGTGACCTCCCCCCAAGCATAATTTTTCAGTTGTTTATACTTTGTTCCTGACAAAGAAGAGGAAAGGTCAGCATGAATATTAACATGGCCCAAATTAGGTAACGAGTTTGAGGCCATAAAATCTAACCTAGATCCTTATCCTCGCCATTGTTGTTCCTACAAAAATCCCTCAAGGTCCCTTATTCAAACACAATTATCCATCTTTTCACTCAAGTTATCATTCTACCGAGATACAATTCGAGCCTGGAGCTAGTCTTTTCTTACTTTTTGTCTCACCTATTAGAGATCCCTATTGTGACATGTGGCCGAAGGATTGCGATATCAACAAGAGACCAACGGACCTTCCTTGGGATAATTGCAAGTGCCCCTTCTTTTCGATCATATTGAGGTAATTCTTCCCTTGTGTACTATCTCTCTTTTAATACAAATGAAAAACATTCTTTGATTCTTTAGATTATGACTCCACATGTGTCTTTTTATTGAAGAATGCATCCATGTTATTAGTTTAGATTTGCTTTCTTTTACTTAATTTATAATTTTGTTTTCATTGTTTTTCTTTTCATTTCAAATCTCTGCTAAGGTTGCACAATCCCTTTACAAGTTCCTTTTGGCACAGGTGTGTGTCAAATCACACAACACTTACAAATCCATCTAGATAAAGGACTCTTCTACCTACAAAGTCACTACTCATCGATTCTTAGATTGTTGATTGGATACCTATCGACTCTACAATGCACGGTTATTACCTACTAACTCCACCCATCAACTCAACACCACCTTGAGACTCCACAACGTCTAGTTACCTGCAAACTCCACTCACAACTCATTATGCCACCTAATACTGAGTACAGCTAAGAATCTCCCTTCGAATCTCAGTAATTTGGAGATCAACCTCCATCCCCAAGGAAAAGTGGGGAGAATAACACCTATCAACATAATTAACTATTCTCTAACTATCTAATGGGCCTTATTTTAAAAAAATGTTCTTGTAAATTAATTGACTAACTCCTAAGTACTCCCAAGATAAGGAGGTTAGGGTAAGACCCTTACACAAAATATTTCATTCTTTAAAGATGCCTAGTTCTCTTGGTGCAATCTCTTTTTCCAACTACATTTATCATGTATCATTTGCATATTAGTGAATTATATTTAAATTTATTTAGTTTCATATAACAATTAAATACCCCATATTTGGAAGTTGGAGTCCCTATATTAAGAGTAATATAGAAATGGACAATGAAAGGAAAGGAGGAAGAAGCTCTTTATAGATGAGAGAAATCGTGAAGGGGTCAAGGGAAGAAAGGAGAGAGCTCTTTATAAATACGTGATATTGTAGAGCGGTAAAGGGCTTCCCCTAAAATTCAACCCTTGGAAGTCCTTCAGTGTTCTATGTTAGGTCAAAGGGCTTGAATACCTTGCATTTGTTAGATCAATGCCCTATGCAACCTTTGATATTGTGGAGCTCTAAAGGGCCTCCCCTAAAATTCAACTCTTGGAAGTTCTTCAGTGTTCTACGCTAGGACAAAGGGCTTGAATACCTTGCATTTGTTAGATCAATGCCTTGTGCAACCTTCTGCAACATTATAGAGTAAAATCATGAGATAGACGTATCGAATTTTGATGTGTTGTATGATGGGTGATTCCATCCTCGAAAGTTGTCAAGGATACATGGGTGGCACTTTGTATAAAGGTGTGAGATTTAAAATATGGAAGTCAGTAGAGGCTGCTTTGTTTTCATCGGAATACTTTTATGAGGTACATGGGTGGCACTTTGTATAAAGGTGTGAGATTTAAAATATGGAAGTCAGTAGAGGCTGCTTTGTTTTCATCGGAAGACTTTTATGAGATACACTAGTGAGATGAAACTAAAATAATAATTGGTCTTTTGTACTGTCATCCCTAACCATATTCAAGTATTAGAAAAATAGTAAAATATTTATTAATTTTGAGTTGGGTTACATAAAGCTAATTCCATAGTTATTAGGAATTCATGTTCTCACAATGGCTATGAAATTCAAAATACTTGCAATAGTGAAAGAAAAATTGAAAAGCATACCAGAAACATGTCAGTTCAAAAAATAAGGCCAACTCCCTATGTAATTCATCCCTAGATAACAAATTGGCCAATAACAGTAGCTTGTTTCCAAGTTAATCATCTAATTAGAGAAGTTGCAAGAAAGTGACAAGTGGCATTTGGTGTATCATAAACTCCATGTACACTTGATGACAATGAATGCCAACTATTGTTATTCACATTTTATGGCCTAACAAATATGACTTCAAAACATGTCATCAAACTAATAAAATATGGGCCAAAATTTAATACTTTCGAGCCTACAGGCATATCAAAGCGTCATTTATAGTTCAAGCCTGAAAGAATAAAATCTTTTGTTGGCTTTTTGTTTGACAATATTTCGTGATAAAGTTTATTCTTAAAGGGGATCCATGTTGGAACAAAGTCCATATGTATCATGGGATAATAATTGGATGGTTCTAGAAGCACAATGCTATTGATCAAAGACGAACATGAGGATTCAAGCTTAGAGATCTGCCATGTCAGAATCAGTTAAGCATAAGCTGTAAATAGATATAAAAATGAGATCAAGGAAAAGGATAACTAAAGGTGACCAGTAACAACTCCATCCTTCCATACTTGGAATTCATATTGAGGGTGAGCCATAAATGAATTTTTAATTTTTTTCATAATTGCCTTTACTTCCATGTTCAGCAATAACATCGCCTCATAACTGAAAGCATGGACAATCTTTCTAACAGCACTTCTGCAAAACCAAATAAAATTCTACAGGTCGTGATACCTTTCCCATGATTACAAAACGTTGGAAAGTGGATACCACAAAAAATAAAGATATTTAATTGGGTGCATGATTGGTGCAAAACCTGTTCATTTGTTAGTTGCCTAGAACAAGATGTGAGAGAATTAATGCAAGTTTGGAAGGCAGCAAAAATGGTGAAGGAAGCAATAAAATAGAGGACTGAAAAATAGTGACGGCTAAGACTTGCCAATGTCAATGCTTCATCATTTTAACAACAGGGACAAGTAATGTATAGTTTGCGGCTGATACAATCAAAATTTAACAGTTCTTCAGTTCATTTCTGTCTTGCTCAACCAATGCCTTCACAAGAAACTTGCAAATACTTTACACGGTGCTCTTACATAACCTATATATGGTCTGTGGATCCTTCTAGGTAGTGGCTTGCGTGAATAGACCACAACTGCACAAGAATTTACAACTGGAACCTTAGACATTCTTAATTAAGTTCAAAACCAGCACACAAGTAGCTAATCTCAAATAATTACAACACTGAAGCACAACTAAGAAGAAGCTCACAACTTTCTGACTGATAGTTTCCAGGCTTTGGCTTTTGAATCTTGATCCAAAGCCTTGTTCCCACCATGTCTGCATAGAGATCCAAAGATACCTTAGAAAAATACTTCATAAGATTCAATCACAGCAGTGCATAGAGCATTTCTAGTCTGCAAAAATCATGGTAAGTTAGATAGTCATCCTAATAAATCTCTAAAACATGGTAATTCATGTGGCAAAGGCTTTGATGACCTAATTATTTTTTCCCTGTATGAATGTGAGAGTCTAGAGTAGCTATAGTATGATGTTACGAAAAAGCATGCCAGAGAATGGTGTTCAAAGCCTAAGAAAGCATATGAATCATAAATTTGCTTAGACGGACAACCAATATCAACAGAATGCCCTGAAGAAATAATTACCTTCTGCCAAATCATATGTGATAAATTGGAGTCGATGCTTCCACTAGGTACTTCTCTAAAATGTAGGCTGAATCTGCCTATACCTTACAGAAACTGTCATGGGAAATTACGTCAGAATGAAACAAGAAATAAGCAACTATAATTGAAGTGGACAATAATTTTATAATAATTGATCCTGACTAAAATGTGGTAATAGCACATCAAACAGCGAAGTTAAGGGCCAATGTCAGACAGGAGCACAAGAAAGGCTTGTTCCCAATGTACCCTCTTACTATAGGTGCCTTCACATTGCTGGATTTTGCCACAGCAATAGCGCAAGAAGATGAAATGGATTTCTTCATGCTGCAGCTGGGCCTTAAGTACATGACCCTTACAGAAAGATTAAAGATCATTTTAAACAACAAAGATAAAATTGGCCTTACTAACACCAGAAATGCCTGGAGGAGGATTGCAGATGGGCTAGGAAATACAATTCGATTTAGGTCAGAAAGCAAAAGGCAGTAGACAGATAGAGGATCAAGCAAATGCGAGTGACAGATGGGCTTGAAATCCAGGAAAATTTTAGGGGCTATATTTCACCCATAAGCTAATTTTCCAAACAAAATTGACACTTTCCATTTTTTTCTAAAATGATTCACCCAAATTCTATAGAATAAAAGTATTTTACTCTTAAAATCGCCAAAATTTTCTAGAAGCTATATAAAATCCTTAGAATTTGTATATTTTACAAAATTATCACCAAAATATTTATGTTAGGCATTTTAAGAAATAGTAAGATTCACCAAGGTTTCTACACTTGAAGAAATGTCTAGATCCTTAAAATTTTCCCTGCTTGAAATGGGACAATCATCTACGAAGGTGTCAAAAATGAAGGTAGCTTAGACACATGTCTTGGATTCTGCAACAGCCAGAGCAGTAAGGGTGCCATGGAGGAGGTTACCAAACCTCATATTATGGTGACAGACAGATGCAGAACTAGTGCACAGGTTGGACAAGCCTGGAACTAGCTCCACAGCAACTGCATCATGGCTCAAGGAATTGCTCAAGAATTTACCCAGTAACTATGATGACGAAGACCATTCTGTTGTCCTAGGAACATTCAAGTATATCAGGAAAATAAAAGCCATCAAGACGCAGACTCAAAAGCAGAGGAAGACTGGCAGTGATCAAGTGGTGATTGAGAGCATCAAATCAGTAGTCATAGACACCCACCATAGTAGCTTTAGCTACAGCCGGGACTGCTACAACTGAAGCTTCAAGAAAGGTTATGTTTAAGTTCACAAAGGGAAATAGACAGCTTAAAGAACAATAGCTGGGCTGAAAACTTAGGTAGAATACTACTAAGCTTCACAAAATAGCCTAGCTGAATTTGTCACATTCGCTCACATGCGGGAAGACTAGGTTGTGCCACTGATCCATGATTTCTATTGACACATTCATGTGTGCAAAAATCTATTTTCCAAGACAGTTGTGAAAGAGCAGTTGGAATGGTGAGTGGCTGATATGGAAAAGTAGCATCAGCTAGATGAGACTACCAACAGACAAGAAATATACAAGCTCAATACTGCCAGTGTAAGTTCACTTAGTCAAAATGAAACCAATTCACAGGTTGGACAAGCCTGGAACTAGCTCCACAGCAACTGCATCATGGCTCAAGGAATTGCTCAAGAATTTACCCAGTAACTATGATGACGAAGACCATTCTGTTGTCCTAGGAACATTCAAGTATATCAGGAAAATAAAAGCCATCAAGACGCAGACTCACAAGCAGAGGAAGACTGGCAGTGATCAAGTGGTGATTGAGAGCATCAAATCAGTTGTCATAGACACCCACCATAGTAGCTTTAGCTACAGCCGGGACTGCTACAACTGAAGCTTCAAGAAAGATTATATTTAAGTTCACAAAGGGAAATAGACAGCCTAAAGAACAATAGCTGGGCTGAAAACTTAGGTAGAATACTACTAAGCTTCACAAAATACCCTAGCTGAATTTGTCACATTCGCTCACATGTGGGAAGACTAGGTTGTGCCATTGATCCATGATTTCTATCGACACATTCATGTGTACAAAAATCTATTTTCCAGCAAGACAGTTGTGAAAGAGCAGTTGGAATGATGAGTGGCTGATATGGAAAAGTAGTATCAGCTAGATGAGACAACCAACAGACAAGAAATATACAAGCTCAATACTGCCAGTGTACGTTCACTTAGTCAAAATGAAACCAATTCAATATCCTCCAACATGAGACAGGTTGAATTTTCTCTCTGAGATACATTACAAGACCTGGATGCTTTGTCCGGGACAAAGATGAATGCTTGATGGAAGCCCTTGAAATGGCAAAGCTACACAGGCTATTGGTGTTTAAGAATGAGAACAGGCCTTTGCCATCAAGCGATCTTTTATGGAGCAGCTATGACCACATTAGAGACAAATTTGACTTCAAATGCCAATGTAATATTTAATAATACTTTTGATTTACAATCAGCATATGAAAGGGTGAAAGGATATGGTAAAGAAGGAAGGTGAGGAGTCATTTTTGATAACTCATATATATATATATATATATATATATATATATATATATATATTATTTGAACCCATTGTAAAGGATCTTTTGGCAAAAAGGACTTGAAAGGAGGATTGCACAAGTTAAGATTCAAGTTCCCAACTGGACACATATATACAGTCACGTTGATTTATAGTGAAGAATTGTGAGTATTTGCTTATTAATGTGTAAATTTCATGTTTTCTGTTATGTTTTCCTAACAGGCAGTAGATTAATAAATGAACATTCTGAATTTATTGGTTTGTGTAAACATGGCAAATTTGACAGCTTTAGAACAGAGAGTGTCTTTCGATTTCTAAGCAGCTTTATTAATTATGATGTTGGTGTTTACACCTCGATTACATTTCATTTAATTCTATGTTTCTATTTACACACACAACTGCATCGATTCTTCATTCCAAAAACACATAAAAAACAAATAGTTAAGAAAACAAACAAAAAACAGTAAGCCAGCAAACACATAAAAATCAAATAATTAAAAAACCAAAAAAAGGGTAAGCCAGCACTGCAAGCTGGAGGGACCATCTTAAGGGTCAAGATTCTAATTTGGTCATCTTAATCATCCTATGTGAAAATTGACTTGGGGCAAATGCCTGTGTCAACAGCCACATACATTATTGATACAATATGGCTCCATCATTGCCACATGTGAAGATTACACCATTCTCAACAAGATTTTCTGATAGATCATATCTTTAGAATCCCTCTACTATAGATTTATTTTTCATGTAGGGGAATTGTGCCGGAAGGGGCCTAGTTCATGATTGTATTTCCCTAGGTCCTTTGGTTAGGAATGATGAAGATCTAAATTTTATCAGACTCTTTACTTGACTTAGTACCTCTGATTTAATGAAGACAGAAATTGTCCTATCTCTTAGATCTATGGCAAATATTTGATGAATGAGAGTTCTTTCATACAACTGCACTCCATTGAATCAGATCCAGATGTAGAAATACTTGTCTCTGTAGGGTCCTATCTTTCAATTACCCTACAGATATTCTGCTTATTTCTTGTTTCCATCACCCAAGTGGACTAAGACACTTGTCACAATAAAAGCATATATAATTGAAGTATTTATTTGTTGATTTTGGCTGTTATATCTGTTGCTATATAGCATTTATTGCAGATCAGCAAACCCTAGTTGTAGATCTGAAAGTTTACTTGTTGACTGGAGGGTTTAGTATGCAAATTTCAAAGACTTTATTGCAGATCATCAAGTATTCTTATGCAGATCTGAAGTTGTTGGCACTGATTTTGAAGATCTAAGGTCCGATCTGAGAGGAATACCCTGCAAAAGTTGGAAAACCCCATCTATGAAGTGAGAGGGATTGTGTTGGTGACAGAGGAACCTTACCTAATATGTTCATCCAGTACCCTTTGAGGCTGTTTTATCAAGGACCATTCCAGGTGATACAAAGGCATAACACCAAACAAAACCACGGATTGGCAGATGTTGAGCAAATCACTAGCATAGGTGCACAAGCCACAGCAAATGCAAGACATGAAAGATGAGTTTTGAATTTGATTTATCAAATTAAATTGTAATAACTAACCTAAGTTATAAACCTAGAAAAAGTTCAAATACAATTAAAATTAGAAAGAGAGAGAATAGTCATTACAGGGTACAGAGTCAACATTCATGTGGGCAGACTCACCTGCAGATTGTAGACAATGAGAGTTTCCAAGAATAATCCAAATGATCTGTTTGATGACACAAGTGTGTGTTTGGTGGATATGTTTGGCCTCCTGATTGTTCAGAGTGATAGATGAGGGCCACAAGAGACACGCAGGAGAGCTGTGCAGGGCATCAGATGCACAAGGTACAAGCTAGGGCAATGCACAATATGCATGTGTTTGGTCTAATGGCATGGTCAGCTCGTGCAGGTGGGCCTCTGACAATCTGTAGGGCATGTGCAAATGGGAGTGTGGAAACAATAGCATCACAGGTGCTCCCTACATGCAGAGTCAGTGCGCAGGACAGAACATGCACATATAAGCAAGCCAAAAATGCACAAGCACATACACTGCATTCAGAGAAACACAGTAAAGTGTGTGGAAAGAAACACACCACTCGAGCAATCTGAAACACGTGGGCAAGATATTAGTTTGTTGTTTTAACTGGCACACAATTGTCTACAGTATAATTTTAGACAGAAATTTGGTGTTTTAGTGAGCGTTGGGTGGACATAAGGGAAAAAATATTTTTGTAGTTGACCAGAAGCCTGAAGGTTGTGAAGACACTGGTAATGTTGGATTGGTGTTGAATTGGGATGGTACAAAGCCTAGTTCAGTAGACAGCAGTGAGCAGGAAACTTGTGGAGTTAACTACAATGTTCCCCCAAGTTTCTGGGATGGGGGGATGCAGGAGCGGGGCAATGTGTTGAAATTTAACATGTGCATGAAATTTAATAGCAGTTGCCAGTAACAGCTGTTTTGAAACTTTTACAGACTGTAATAGATAGCACTGAGTTTGTTAGCAGCAGTAAAACAATCATCCACACAAGAGTTTCCACGGAGAAACCTTTTAAGGACAAAAACCCCAAAGCATTAATCATTCATCCTTGAAATGAGATGACTGAGTTTGTACATGAACATATAGAATGTAACAAGTTGAGTTTGTTACATAGACCAAAATAGAGCCTTATACAAGTCTGCTGCCACCAAATGTACGACTGCTGGATGTCTGGAGCAGCCTTGACCAACCTCGGACTGTCATAACCTGTTAGTGCCCTAGCTGGGCTACCGTGACCTGTACAAGACCCCAGATAGAGCTTCCGTGTACTTGTGTGTGCCCTCGGGTGTATGTAGAACAACCCTAGCAGGGCTCAGGTGTATGTAGAACAGCCCTAGCAGGGCTCGGATGTATGTAGAAGACCCTAGCAGGCCTCGGGTATGCTGTAGCAGACCCTAGCAAGTCACGGATGCACAGAGGATGACCTTAGCAGGTCATCCATAGACTTTATAACCCTCAGTCAGGGATCGGGTGCACTACAACAGACTTCAACCAGATCTGTAGCAAGAGGAGAGCAATGGAGGAGCTGCCGTGAACTTGGAGAGGGCAGATAATGACTTGACCTTGTCCCTTGAAGTGCTGCGATAGAGGAGAAGAAAAACCCAGCAGAAAACCACGACTTGTCTTCAGGAGCAGTGAATGATGATCTTGGATGATGATGAAACAATTTAGAACTCTTCTTTGTTTATAGTTCATCAAACATAAGATGTTTCCACATAATTAGGAGGTTGACCTTAAGGCTTTTATTCTTTTCATCTTTGACCATTGACTTTTAAATTTTAATCTTTTGTGGCCCATTAGCCTTTTAGTCTTTGTCTTTGAGGTCCTTGGTTCTTCATTTGATGGTCACTTGGACCAATACAAGTTGTGCTAGGGTTTCTTAGTCCTTCAAGTGATTTTATGACCACAACAAGTCATCTTCAAGGTCCCGATGGTCCATACATGTCCACTCGAAGTGCATCTTCATAAATAAGGAGGATTATTAAATGGTTTATCTCATTCTCCTTGTTGCCACCAAGATCAAGTGCTAGGTCTTTCAACCAGGGGTAGCTAGTCCCTTGAGAAGGTCTCATAGCCCGTAGATCAAGGAGAGGAGTGCATCACTTGCCTAGAACCAGTCTAGGGCTTATGGTGATGACCTAGTAACTGACCAGGTGCATCAGCCCCAGGTTGCATCAGATGACTCAATGTCGATTACTTGGTAACTGACCAAGTGCCTCCATTCTCCCTGAGAATGGCCCTCAGCCCAGGCTGAGGTCCCAGTCCCAAACTAGGTTGATTTCCTGGTAACTGACCAAGTGCCTCCATTCTCCCAGAGAATGGCCCTCAGCCCGGTCCCAGACTAGGTTGATTTCCTGGTGACTGACCAGGTGCCTCCATTCTCCCAGAGAATGGCCCTCATCCCCAGGATGACATCCCAGTCCCAGACTCGGTTGATTTCCTGGTAACTAACTAGGTGCCTCCATTCTCCGAGAGAAGGGCTCTCGATGCTGCTTAGGAAAAATCAACACCATGCACATATAGGACGTATGGAGACCACCCCCAAATTTTAGGGTTCGGGGGGGATGGGGGGACATCTTTAAAATGATAAAAATCAAATAAAATACCAAAAATAATCATTCATTTGATGTATATTCATTGTGTTGCAATGTAAATACTAAATATATTGATTTATTTTCTAAGTAGTACCAAGTAGGGACTGTAAAAAGTTAAAATAATGAAAAAACATAAATAAAAATATTCTCAGGGGCATGGTGGGGGGAAACATTTCGCCAGGAGTCCCCAGGATTGGGTTCAAAGTATTTTCTGAGTAATAAGAAAAAATGTACATGGTATCAGAGTGCAGTTGAAAGATTAGAGTAGATACACACCAGATCTATCAGATATGTGAGAGCAGATACACACCAGATCTATCAGATATGTGAGAGCAAAGTCCACAACTGTGGCAGATCTATCAGATTTGTGAAAGAAGAGTCCAGATCTATGAGAGCAGAGTCTAGATTTGTGAGAGCAGAGACCATATCTATAACAGATCTATTAGATCTGTGAGAGCAGAGATCAGATCTGTGAAAGAGAGGGTTCTCTTGTTCACCGTGGCTGAACTTGGATTTATTTTTCAGTTGAGAAGATTGTAATACCCCCTGAATTAATAATTTTTAATTCTGCTGGAAAATACTTTGATTATTATTTTATTATTCTTTGACAGGAAGGTCAAGAATAAAACATTTTGTAATAAAACATTCCCTATTTAATAAAATATGTTGAAGGGGAACAAAAGTGGATATAGTTGTTGAAAGAGTATTTGCTGACCCACAAGAGGAAAATGACAAGTGGCAAAGACCACTAAGTGAGAACTCAAGATGCAGGAGGCATCATCCCCAAAAATCAGGTTTGTACTCCTAGTTGAGTCGCTAAAAAGCAGGAGGCTCATAAATGACCAAGTCCTAGGAAAAATACTATTTAATAGTATGTCCATTTGCAGCAGGAGGCTAGTATTGGACGAGGATTAACATCTGTAGAATGCAAGAGATGGCGCATTGAGATATTTTGCTCTTATGGTTCAACGAACAGGCTCGAGAGTTCTAGGGCAAGTAATTTGGCTGCTCTGGGAGTTGATTAGGAGGAACAGCTTCTCCACTTTTGTTTTCCCATCTTTGGTGCCAGGTTCCTACTCTGTTCTTATGATTCTAGTATAGTAGGATGTATTTGTAAAATGATGAATAGCAATTAATATTTTGTTCTGGGTAAAATTTACTTAGTTCTGATTGTTGTAAATCTATTATTGGTTTCGGAATCAATACTTGAATGATTAGAATCGATGAGTATGTATATAATGGATTGAATCCTCTGCTTCCTTTTAAAATGCACTGTTTTTTCCTACCTTTAAATGTGCATTGGTTGTTCGTATTGTTTTCGCTCAACCTAATCATGCGTATTGGAATGTGGACTGAATCTGTAATGTTGTTATAGCGTAGATCTGTACTATGCCTATGTCACAGATGAAAATTCTTTTTGTTTTTACACAAAAGAAACCTTAGAATTTTGTTGTCTGAGTCTGATGCCAAGCTCCCTTGTAATAGTTTTAAGATGGACTGTCACTAGTTTTAGTCCGGTTCTAAACTTGGTAGAACTGCTAATTTAACCTCACCCGGCCAATGGTCCCACAAGTGCTCAACCAAGAGCGGATTTCAAATCCGCTGTGGATCCGAATTCATAAATGATTTCCCTCCCGTCTCCAACTTTTAAATCCCTTGCTAGTTGACCAACGAAATGACCGAAGGACCGTCAGATCTAGATCAACGATGGACTTCAATGGTCATAGGGCGGTTTTCATAAAGTATCGCACCCATCAAAGTTTTTCTTCGACCGCGCTAGTTCACCCAACGAAATAGCTCACAGTCGTTGATCGACTCCCATGATCAACCTCGTCCGTTGATTTTGTTCTTCTTTGCAACGATTACTTTCCAATTTTTTCCACATCCTATGTTGTTGTAACTGATCGGATATTCTACTTTGTTTTTCCTGAAAGTATCGATTTATGTAAATCTTCTTTTACTTCTGCATTTTGAACTTGGATTGTCAATTGGTCTACTAATGCTGGTTTATGGTTTAGATCTATATATTTTCGATGATTACGAATGCAGTCTATGTACATAGGGAAAAACCTTAATTCACGGTATGAATCCGTAATTAACTTAGCGTGGTCTAGTTTTAAAAATTATGAATAAAGAAGACTGAATCAAAGAAGGGTTAAGCATCAAGTTAGTCTTCAGATCAGTTTAACTTACAGTGAATCAAAATCCCAAATCAAACCAGAAACCCTTGAATCTGCAAAGTTAAACGTTGATCCACAAAATTGGAAGATCAACGGTCCAGACCTAATTCGCAAAGAGAAGATCAACGATCGAAATGGTATCCGCAAAGAAGATCAAAGGCTGATAGTAGTCGTGAAAATTTCATTGTGGAATCCGCAAAGGAATCAGATCAACGATCAGGATTAAAGCCGCAAAAAGATCAACGGTTCATAGAAGTTGCGGAAGGCGGGAAACAGGAAAAAAGACGATTCTCGAGTTCTGCAGCGGAAGGCGGAAAGCTGAAAGACCAAGTGATCGTTTTATCAAGTTTTTGACTTCTGAGGTCTGCAGCGGAAGGCAGAAAGATGGAAGTCGGAAGGCCGAGAGACCAAGTGATGGTTTTATGAAGTTTCCGACTTCCGAGGTCTTCTATTTGAAAAGGGTTTCTAAGCTTTTAAGGAGATGATGATCTTTTCATATGGCTAAGGTTATGCTTTAAACTCTCTATTTGTTTATAATGCCTCGTAACAGTTAGGTATTTTATTAGTATGTCTGAAGATATATGGTTATATAAAAAAAAAATTATGTTTGAAATTTGAGGTATGTTACAAAGATCATGGCTATAGGGTTAAGGGTTGAGGACAAGCTAGATGGGGCGGCCAATTTCAGGCTTTGGAAACAAAGGATTTTTTGGCTTTTGCAGGAATGTTAGTTGTGGGACATAGCAAACATCATACAAGCAAAACTAGCGACGGTGCCTACAGACGCAACAACGAAGGCAAACTATGACAAAAAGATCATCAAAAACTCAAGAAGATTATCCTTGACGCAATCAAGGATCGTGTGATTCCACATATTACAAGCAAGGACAATGTCTATGAAATGTGGGATGCCTTAACCAAACTTTACCAGAGTTCTAACGGAAAGAGGAAAATGGTATTGAGAGAAAAACTCAAGAGCATGAAGATGATTAACGCTAAAAATGTGATATCATATCTTACCAGAATAACTCAAGTGCAGAATGAGTTAGGTGCGATTAGGGAGGTGGTTGTTGATAGTGAGCTTGTACGGGAAGCCTTGAATGGTGTGACCAACCCATCGACAGTGTTAATTGAAGTAATTGGGGCAAGGAAAATTCTTCCCAAATGTGATCATCTTTGGGACGATTTCATACAAGAAGAGACCCAAAGAGGATATGTTCAAGGGGAGCTCTTCTACATGTTGATGTATTTGTAACTTCGGAATGTATTCACTTGTATATTTTATATATTGTATTTCTTTGTACCCCGATGTTCCTATCGGGAGAATCATTAATGTAATCAAGTCATGTAAAGTCATAGAGGTTAACCCTTCGTTATAAGTCAGGGCAATAGTCCCCACAGTTTCGGGGTACTAGGGTTATCAGACTCTCCTAGAGAAGTTGGGCCTGGTAAGTAATTGTCAAGTCGGAAACTAGTATAAATAGAGAGTGAGCCTCTCTATTTGAGACACACAGTCACTCAACTGTAGCGCATGAGTGAGAGAGAAGGAGCTCGCACAAGTGAGAGAGAGATCAGCTGTCAGAGATCATCTTTGTGTTTTTGGGTTTTACTTTTTCCATTGGTGCTCATTCTATCTCTGAGTAAGTTGTGAGGTTTTCTCCTTTATGGTTTCCCCGAGGAAAACTCTTTGTGTCTCTTGTCTCTTGTGATTATTGTTGTGCATGTTATTCTCTCAGATAAGATCCTAGATCATATTGATTAAATGATAAAAATCTAACATGGTATTAGAGCTAACCTGAGAAGAAGACACTGCGCAGCTGTAGAAGCTAGGGCTTCTTACTTTTTGGGTCTCTCTCCATAGATCATCAGCAAAAAGAGGCTAGGTTAACTCTCCATTGAAGGGTGCATCTTTCTGTCGAAGCAGAATCTGAATCTGAGCATTTTCAATTTTTAACCTACCACTACAGCGGGAAATTAGGGCTTTTCACAGAAGTGGAATTTTTGAGTGAGCCCAGCATAGGATTGCTCTCCTCCTCAAAATC
Organism: Pseudotsuga menziesii; assembly: GCA_001517045.1. Classification (NCBI taxonomy): domain Eukaryota; kingdom Viridiplantae; phylum Streptophyta; class Pinopsida; order Pinales; family Pinaceae; genus Pseudotsuga; species Pseudotsuga menziesii. The sequence goes on from LPNX010530587.1 coordinate 283,177, forward strand.
GAAGTTTAGAGACCAAGATCGAAGTTTTTGGTTGGGTAGAACTCCGGGAAAGTCAAACCCTAATTTGCCCCTGAACCAGAAAACCAGCACTGCAGAAGATCAACTCCAGATCCAGTTTCAGCATCTCAAATTCGTAAGACCTAAATCTTTTGTATTTCCATTTGAGGTTCTGATTCAAGATGTCTCATCACACCAAGCTTGATGAAAAGCTTGAAGGAGGTGATAACTTCCGAGCATGGAAGTATAGGATCTCATTGGTCCTTGAAGAGAATGAATTGGACTCCTACATAAGTGAAGAGGTTCCAGTTCCAGAGGGAGATGAGGCTAAGGCCTTACACAAAAAGAACTTGGTCAAGGCCAAGACAATTATTGTTGATTCCATCAAGGATCACCTTATACCACAAGTGTCTTCCCTAAAGACACCTAAAGAGATGTTTGATTCCTTGACCAAGCTATTCGAAGGAAAGAACATAAATTGGAAGATGACTTTGAGAAACCAATTGAAGAATGTAAAGATCCAGAATGCAAAGACCATACAGTCATACTTTACAAGGGTCTCTCAAATCAAAGAACAACTTGAAGCAGTAGAAGAAGAAGTGGAGAATGCAGAAATTGTGATGACCACCTTGAATGGTCTCCCTAGGTCATGGGACTCCTTCATTCAAGGGATTTGTGCTAGAAGAAAGCTAATCACTTTCAGTAGGTTGTGGGAAGAATGCTCACAAGAAGAAGCTCGAATAGTAGCTCGAGAAGAAAAGATGGGAAATGAAGATCAAGCTCTCACAGTACACACCAAGAAGATCAGAAGGGACTATCATCATCCCAAAGGTAAGCATTCTCACCAGAAAGATAACCCTAGAAGATCTAACAAAGATCTATCTAAATACAGATGCTTTACATGTGATGAGAGAGGACACTTTGCCAGAGATTGTCCTAGAAATAAGAGTAACTCTCACAAGAAGAAGGACAAAATAAAACATCATGCTCACACTGCAGAGGATGATGATCCTCCCAGTGAGAGAGTCAAACAAAAAAGTGAAGGTTCTTCAAGTGATGAAGAGTATGTTTTGATTTCTGCCCTCACAAGAACTGTCACACATGGAAGCAATGATTGGCTCATAGATAGTGGGGCTTCCAAGCATATGACGGGATTCAAAGAATCCTTTGTGAAACTATCCGAACATAAGTCACCCCACAAAGTGAAACTTGGGGATGACTACCAATATTCCATAAAAGGTAGGGGTGAATCCTCCTATAAACTAAACTTTGGAAAGTCTATGAAGATGAAAGATGTCTTGTTTGTAACAAGACTAAAGAAAAATCTCCTCTCCATATCTGCATTGGATGCAAAAGGCATGAGGGTTGCATTTGTAGATGGCCAAGTCCTTATGTGGCCAAAGGGAAAGACTATAGATAATGCAGTAGTGATTGGAGAGCAAGAGGGAGGCTTATACAAGCCAAAGGGCCAACCAAAACAAGCCTTGGTCCATGACTCAGTAGAGCCAAGTGAACTATCGCATAGAAGGCTTGCACATGGGCACTATAGGGCACTACCACTTGCAAGCAAAGCTGTTGAAGGTCTTCCAAAAATACAGGAAAAACATGAAGGTGTTTGCAAAGGATGTGCGAAAGGAAAGAATACAAAGAAGACATTTCCAAGTAGCGAGAGCAAGGCAAAAGGTATCTTGGAAATCATCCATTCCGATGTATGCGGTTTGATGTCATCCAGTTCATTGAGTGGGTATGTATACTATGTTTCTTTCATTGATGATTTTTCTAGGAAGACATGGATATACTTCTTAAAAAGCAAGGATGAAGTATTCCGCAAGTTCAAGGAATTCAAAGCCTTGATCGAAAATCACACAGACAAGAAAATCAAGATCTTTCAATCAGACAATGGCGGAGAATTCACATCAAATGAATTCAAGAAATTATGTAGAGAGTCAGGGATTAAGAGGGAGTTGACCACTCCATATAATCCACAACAGAATGGAGTTGCAGAAAGGAAGAATAGAATGATTATGGAAGCAACAAGGGAATGCTTCATGATCAAGATCTTCCCATGCATCTATGGGCAGAAGCTGCTAGAACAGCTATGTATGTACAGAACCGTACTCCGCATAGAGTACTTGAGAACAAGACACCTGAAGAAGTCTTCTTCGGCAAGAAACCAGAAGTCAGCCATCTCAGAATATTTGGTTGTCCAGTGTACATACACATTCCAAAAGAAAAGAGGACGAAGTTAGATCCTTCAGGAAATAAGGGTATATTTGTGGGATATAGTGAAAGCTCGAAGGCTTACAGAATATATTTCCCAGGATTCAAGAAGATTGACATCAGCATGGACGTAACATTTGACGAAGACTCAGCTTACGACAAATCCAAAAAAAGACCAGTTGAAGACCCTGAAGAAACAGAAGTACCCAGGATCTGAGATACAACTATGAACGATACAACTCCAGAAGAAGATCGAGAAATAGAAGAACCCCAGGAACCTATAGATCCACCCCAAGAAAAGAATTCTTACAAAAGGAAACATGCATCAGTACGAGAGGCTATCCAAGGTGCAGAAAGATATGGGGCTCCAGAAGAAATGCACAGAGAAAGAAAGAGAACTAGGTCCTACTTTGGTTATGTAGCCCTATTGTGTGACAGCATTGATAAGAACCTTCCAACTATGAAGAAGCGACAGAAAAGAAAGAATGGAAGGATGCTATGATCGAGGAGTACCAGTCGATCATGAAGAATGATGTCTGGGATGTTGTCCCAAGACTAGAAGGGAAGTCTGTTGTGACTTCCAAGTGGACCTTCAAGATCAAGCATGTTGCAGATGGCAGCATAGAGAAATATAAAGCAAGATTTGTGGCACGTGGCTTCTCCCAGAAAGAAGGGATAGATTATGAGGAGACTTTTGCACCTGTAGCCAGATACACTTCCATTAGATCAGTACCTGCTCTGTCTGCAGTAATGATATGGAAGATACACGAGATGGATGTCAAGACTGCTTTCTTGAATGGTGTAGTAGAAGAGGAAGTGTATGTGGAGCAGCCACTCGGTTTTGAGACACATGACAGGGAGACTCAAGTGTGCAAATTGAAGAAGGCCCTGTACGGTTTGAAACAGGCACCCAAGACATGGTATGGCAGAATTGACAGCTTCCTGACTGGCTTAGGCTTTACCAAGAGTAAAGCAGATTCCAACCTTTACTATAAGGTTGAGGAAGGGAACCCTGTGATACTCCTACTGTATGTAGATGACCTGTTTGTGACAAGTGAGGATGGTTTGATTGTTGACACGAAGAGGAAGCTTGCTGCCAAGTTCGAGATGAAAGACTTGGGTATGATGCACTATTTTCTAGGCATGGAGGTGTGTCAGAATGCAGATAGAATCTCCCTGGGACAAGGGAAGTATACAGTCGAGATCCTGAAGAGGTTCGGGATGATGGACTGCAAGGCCATGACCACACCTATGGCATCGAACCTGAAGCTATTGAGTGATGCTTCATCAAAATCATTTGATGCTACGATGTATCGTCAGATGATTGGGTCCTTGATGTACCTGACAAATACAAGACCAGATATTTGCTTTGCCGTGAACACACTGAGCCAGTTCCCGACGAATCCGAGGCATGTTCACTTGATTGTTGCAAAGCATATTTTGAGGTCCCTGAAGGGTACAGTTGACTATGGCCTCAAGTATGAGGCGAATCAAAAGATTAACCTGGAAGGTTATGTGGATTCAGATTGGGAAGGTAGTGCCATTGATAGGAAGAGCACTTCGGGATGCTACTTCAGTATGGGATCAGGTGTGATCTACTTCAATATGGGATCAAGTGTGATCTCTTGGTTTAGCAGGAAGCAGTCCTACGTGGCACTGAGTACAGCCAAAGCAGAGTATGTCGCAGCTTGTTCGGCTAGGTGTGAGGCAGTGTAGTTGAGGAAGCTACTAGCTGATTTATTTGATCTCTAGTTGGATGCTACTTGTATATATTGCGACAACCAAAGTTGTGTGAAGTTATCAGAGAACTCGGTGTTCCATGACAAGTCGAAGCATATCGAGATCAAATATCAATATATCAGGGATATGGTGCAGAGAGGAGCAGTGAAGCTCCAGTATGTTGCGACGGACGAGCAGATAGCTGATGTGTTGACCAAGCCATTAGCGAGAGTGAAGTTTGAATACTTCAGGGAGAAGCTTGGTGTTCTCCAGATCGAGGTTCCTTCTAAGGGGAAGTGATGATTCCGTGAGCCCTTCTGACATGGTTGCGGGATGTGTTCCTCCCATGGTCAGATGTAAGCTATGTCACATGGTTCGGGTTCAAGTTCGGATTCGGGAGGGTTGAAGTTCGATTCAAATTCAAATTCAAATTTTCCAATAAAGTTCAACATGAGATTCGACATTAAGTTCATCAATATACATATTTATAAAATATAAATATTTTATAAATTCACTTATCAAATATAATTTTATATTCCATTTATAAATTAAAAAAACATTTATCTTTTAATATATTAATTTTTACAATATATTTATAGTCAATACTTAATATATAATATATATGAAAATATTTACTATACATCTATACATCTAACAGGAACATTATACCCAAATTAAATTAAATTAGTGTTTTAAAAAATAAATGATGTCTAGACTTTGTGAAACACCCGTCCGACACATTTCCACAGACCAAGCGTGGGCGTTGGTAGGATTACTCGACGACTAACCAATCCAGAATCAGAAAACCCATCGTTGATTCTACACATTGGCACAGAGAACCGTTTCAACTTTCAGGTGAAAAAAAGGAATAGAGAAAGTGTTGGCACTGGCACGAGTAACCTAGATAGACTCAATGGCATTCTAAACTTTTTACATAGAATACACTTCAGATTACTCCCGGCCGCGGCTCATCAACAAATTCTTTTAAATGTCCCTGCAAATTCTCGGATACAGAAGAGTACCACCACAATATACTCAAACTGGAAACTTGGAATACGAACCCGCAAATTTAGTGACCGAACCTCAACCCGAATTTGAACGAATTCCATTTTTCCCTTAAGATTCGTCGAATTTCGAACTTCAAGGTTCATGTTCGGCGAACCCTGTGACATAGGATGTAAGTGCAGAGCCCTTCTAACATGTTTACGGGATGTGGTTCCTCCCATGATCAGAGGTAAGTGCAGAGCCCTTCTGACATGGTTGCGAGATGTGTTCCTCCCATGGTCAGATGTAAGTGCTGAGCCTTTTTGACATGGTGGTAGGCTGGTTGGGCCTCCCATGGTCGGATGTAAGTGTTGAGCCTTTCCGACATGGTGGCAGGCTGGGCCTCCCATGGTCGGATGTAAGTGTTGAGTCTTTCCGACATGGTGGCAGGCTAGGCCTCCCATGGTCGGATGTAAGTTTTGATCCTTTCTGACATGGTGGCAGGCTGGGCCTCCCATGGTCAAATCTGAGTGTTGGGCCTTTCTGACATGGTGGCAGGCTGGGCCTCCCATGGTCAGATCTGAGTGTTGGGCCTTTCTGACATGGTGGCAGGCTGGGCCTCCCATCGTCAGATATAAGTGTTGGGTGGGCCTTTCCAACATGGTGGCAGGTTGGGCCTCCCATGGTCGGATATAAGCGCTGAAGAAGATGAAGACCTACATGGAGGCTAGGCCTACAACCAGCATGAAAAAGGGTCGACTCTGTAGAACTTCCTATGACAAGTAGAATTCAAAGATAGCACCATTTGCTCAAGATAGCGGGAGCAGTGATGATGATGATGATCCAGTGATGATCCAGCTTTGATGGATGATCCAGCTTTGATGAATGATCCAGTGACAAAGACTTGTGCTAATGAATTGTGTCAAGAGAATACCTTCCTAGTTAAGAGGGAGTGTTGATGTATTTGTAACTTCGGAATGTATTCACTTGTATATTTTATATATTGTATTTCTTTGTACCCCGATGTTCCTATTGGGAGAACCATTAATGTAATCAAGTCATGTAAAGTCATAGAGGTTAACCCTCCGTTGTAAGTCGGGGAAATAGCCCCCACAGTTTCGGGTACTAGGGTTATTAGACTCTACTAGAGAAGCCGGCCCTGGTAAGTAATTGTCAAGTCGGAAACTAGTATAAATTGAGAGAGAGCCTCTCTATTTGAGACACACAGTCACTCAACTGTAGCGCATGAGTGAGAGAGAAAGAGCTCGCACAAGTGAGAGAGAGATTAGCTGTCGAATATCATCTTTGTGTTTTTGGGTTTTACTTTTGCCATTGGTGCTCATTCTATCTTTGAGGAAATTGCGGGGTTTTCTCCTTTATGGTTTCCTCGAGGAAAACTCTTTGTGTCTCTTGTCTCTTGTGATTATTGTTGTGCATGTTATTCTCTCAGATAAGATCCTAGATCATATTGATTAAATGATAAAAATCTAACACTATAGGCAATGATGAGGAGGATATGGCACTTGCAATGAAAGGCATGAAGAAATCCAAGAAGGGTCCCAAGGGTGGGGCGAAGCAGCAGGGTAATCAGAAAAAGGATATGAGCAAGGTAAAGTGTTATGCCTGCAACAAGATGGGGCACTATGCAGTAGTGTGTCCTAATAAGAAGAAGAAGAAGAAGAAGAAGAAGCAAATTGCACCTTCAGCTCAAGTTGATGAGTTTGCTGAAAAGTTTGACAAGCAATTTTCCCTAATTAGTAATTACTTGTCTTTCTTTGACTTCAACAGATGTGAAAGAGATTTCCACTGAGGATGACAAGAAATTGTCCCTAATTTCTTGTCAGCCATTGAGTGCATCTACTACTAGTGTTTGGTACATATATAGTGGAGCCGCCAACCACATGACAGGTGTTCGTGGGTACTTTACAGATCATATTGAGAGTGGTTTAGATCTCAAGGTTGTAGTCGAAGATAATACCTTTGTCAAGGCAGTTGGACGAGGAATAATCTCCTTTCAGAGAGAGACCAGAGAGTCCATGACATAGAGGGATGTTTTGTATGTCCCTGTGTTGAAGAAAAATTTGATATCAGTTTCCACCATAAAGATAGGGGTTTTGCAATACTGTTCTGAGATGGGCATGTACTCATTCATCCTAAGGAATCCAGAGATACTACAACAGTACTCAGTTTTCAGCTTTATCATGCATTGGCACATAGTTGTCATGTCCCCATCCCCATGAGACTAATAGTTAGCAATGTTTCACCCACCTACTAGTTCCCTAGGTTGGGGAGGAGGCATTAAATCTTGCAATAAGGGAGCTATGGGACCCAAGAGAACCTTAGTTTGTCATTTACACATTAAATTGGGTCATACAAAGAATAAATATGGAAAAAATAAAGTGGCATTGCTTCATGAGGACATTTGGAGGTTCATGGGACCTTGGGTGGCTAGATTCTTTCTTACACAAGTCATGACTTAACCCCAAGTTCAAAATTATGAGTAATGGAACGTTCTTGGAAGGTGAAGAGGTGTCAAGTAACATATCATGAGCCCAAGGATTCAAATAGGTGAAAAGGAGTAACTCCCCATGGAAGAGGAAGAGGCTAGGAAGAAACTAGGTGCCACTTGGAGAGAGATTCCCTGCATTTTATGACAACAATGATGGAAGATTCTATGACAAGCTAGACCTGATTGCAGACCTATAATAATCTGACATGTCAGGGCTAAAAATAGCCTCCAAGAGGGCGCACTTGGGGTTTGGTGGCAGCAATTCGAATTTGGAGGAAGATGAAGGTTTGAGGAGAAGGACAAGTGTCATGGAGGTTACTAAGCATCAAGGATGAGTTGGAGGAATCCTATGAGAGTGAATTCGACCTTGGAGGACCTTAGGAGGGTTATAAAAATATGTCATGAGGAATGAAAAGGGCTTTTGATCATTTGAGAATTTGCCTTTGGCATTTTGGAAAGCACTAGCTTGTCCATTGCACGGTGAGTGCTCACTTACCCTGCTAGTGAGCCAATTTCAAGAGAGTGGAATTCTCATCGAAGTTGGTTGTGGGAGAGGCCACCTTGACCTCTCATTTGGAGTTTAATGAAGTGTTGTCACTGCAGATAGGAAGCTTCTATTGTTCGTGACCCATCTCTCCTCCCATTCTCTCAATCCCCACTTCAATATTTCCATATTTCTCTATGATGGCGCACGTGTGTGAATTGTGGTTGCGCCCTATTGAGTCCAGTTGATGCCCAAGCATGGGTGAATGATTTATGGCTCTGAAATATGTCTCCCATCCTCTCTGTAAGTCGAAATCAGCAAAAATACATATGCAAATGTCCACATTTCCAAGCTATATTGTGACTAGTTTCCATGTGTTGGTTTCCCATTTCAATGTAGTTGTATATCTAATGTATGTTGCGACTTGGCTCTGATGTTATATGTTGTTAGTGAGCTATTATCATGTTATTAATGGTCTACATTCATTATGCTCTGTCCTGAACCATTATATATACGAAATGTGAATCAAAGTTAAGCCATTACATGTCATTTCCCTTAAGCAAATATCACTGAATTTATGCATTCGAATATGAAGCTTTACATCTTTGTTGCAGAACTCTTAACCATACCAAATGACAGTAAATGAAGTCTAATATCAGTCCCCATACTCTGTTTCACAAGTTGCGAGGGTCGTATAGGAGTTGGAGAGCCATTTTTGCTCACACCCTTGGGGGTAATGCACCACAAATTACTAGTAATTTTACCATTTTTGTCAATGTTCCCAAATCAAGTTGCAGATGTCTATAACTTGTCATAAAGTGATCAGAGAGTCTATTGAGTGGTCCTAAGACTAGCCAGATCAGTCCCTACCAAATTCGAAACCCTTTTGTGCCATTTGAAACCCCTAGAGTCAAGACAATTTTTCCCCAAACTCTTCCTTTGTTTGGAATTTTCGAATTGGGTCATTACAGTGGTATCAGAGCATGATCTTAGCAAATGTTAGAGTTTTATATTCATGTTTCCCAATGATGACCTCCCTCCATTAGATACTGAGACTGGAGACCTTAACAGTGAAAGGGAAGGAAGTGGAGAAGTTAGTTCTTTTTACAAGGAGATTAAGGCAAAACTAGGGCTGGGAGATATGGATGGCAAATAAAATAATAAGGACCTTAAAACATTCATTAAGGCGGCTCTTGAAGGCATGACCAAACATTTTATGCAAGGGTTCGATTGTTGGCTAGCCAACTTGGGGGCAATTCAATGCCCGAGAGTAGTAGTAGTACACCCCATGATGAGAAAAAGACCCATGGGGAAGCCATCTTTTCAAAGAATGGACCTCATGAATTCAAGAATCAGACCGAACCTGCAATTCCTAAGTTTTTAGAGTCCAAAGAGGACCCTTACTCTACTTATGATGTGAGGGAAGCAGCAAATGATTGGCAACAACTAAGTGATGAATGTAGGAAAGTCTTGCCTTTCGATCAGTTCATCAGGGCCTCTCTTCAGTTTAAGTAAGGAGGAAATGGGAATAGGGCACCTCCTCTTAATCATGAATTAAAGTATACCATGGGCAAAGTAACTATTCCTTCCTTTGATGGTTCTTCCCAAATATGTCTGCTAGTTCTTTGTTACAAAAGTTAAGTGTGTATTTTCAGTTAAATCTTATGGTTGAAGAAGATGCCTTGAAAATGCCCATTTTACATCTTGAAGGGTACGCTAGTGATCGGTGGTTCCATGGTCTTAGAACCTTGGGACATGATCATATTTTATCTTATGAGGTTTTTCCAATGCATTAATGGAGAGATTTCAGAGGAAAGACCTCGAACTTCCTTTCAAAGAACCATCACAATTGAAACAAGTTGGAACTCCTGAAGCATATGTTAGAATTTGAAAAGCTTTCAGTAATGGTTTCTTATGTATCTATGGCTAGGTAGGTTTTACTATTTACTGAAGGACTAACAAAACCTTTGAGAGGGCTCATGAAAGCCCACAAGCCATCCACATTGAAGAATGCCATGAATTTGACAAGAGATTTGCAAAATGTGTTGCCAAGAACCAAATACCCCCCAAGCCAAATTTCCCTTCCAAGTTCAAGGAAGGTAATAAACCATGGCAAAATGACTCCTTTGCCAAAGAAAATAAAGGACCAAGCAAAGAAGAACTTAGAAGAAAGAAGCTATGTTTCACATGCCAACAACCTTGGGTTCTGGGACATAAGTGTGTAAAGGGGAAGGCACACTACATTGAAGTTTTCTTTGAAGATGATAAAGAGGGGGAGGAGGAGGTGGAAGCACAACTTGCAGCCCAAGAAGAGGGGTATGAAACAGCAGAAGAAAAACAGCCCACTCCTGAGACGGGAAAACTTGCAGTACTCTCAAGTGTACCTAGATTCCACACCTTGAGGCTTAAGGGTAACATACAAGGCCAAAAGGTCATGGTCGATGGTGGAGCCACTCATAACTTCATAGATGCAGCCTTAGTGGAGAGGAGAAAGTTAGAAGCTGGAACTTTTGATGGTTTCACAGTCATCATTCCAGGTAACAATTCTATGGAGTGCACTAAATGTTTTCCAAAGCTTCAAGTTAGTATAGGAAATCATACAATCACTGACAATTTTTATGTAGTGAACGTGGCTGATACAAATGTGGTTTTGGGAGTACAATGTGTTAAAATTACATATGCTAACCTAGATTATCGGCATTTAATTTCAATTTCATAACAAAAGCATATAGACAGGATCACTGAAAGAAACAGTATCACAAGAACAACACAGATTTATTCTAGGAAAACCCTAAAGGGAAAAACCCAGCAAAAGCTTCCTCAATATAGATGCCCCAAAAAGATAAAAGGTAAAACCCAAAAAGACTGCTCCTCCTTCTCCAGCTCTTTCTCTCTCTCTCTTATGCGCTACACAAGTGAGTGTGTGTGTCTCAAATGAGGAGCGCCTCCCTCTATTTATATTCTTCTGTTCACTTAATATTAGACTCAGTTATGTAGGCTCAAGTTACCACAACTAGGGTACTAATGACCCGACTTACAACAGAGGGGACTTCCTCATGACTTTTAGTAATTCTCCCAATAGGAACATCAGGGTACAAAGTAATACAAGTAATTCTCCTGATAGGAGCATCGGGGACCACAAAAATATATTTAGAATATTCTTCCAAGTTACAATAATTCAACACAATGGTTGTATTCTTTAGGGGGCATACAGTGAACTATCAAGTCCCTGAAATGAGGTTCAAAAATTCGGAAGGGAAACCCATCTTGTTGAGGGGAATGCACACTTACCCAAATCAAGTGGTGTCCTCTCACAGCATGAGGTCTATCTTGAGGCATGGAGACATAGAATAGAATGGGCTGTAGAATGTGTAAATACATCTCCTAAACCTCACTTGAAGGTTGCCAAGCATCGTAAGGAGATAGAGCAATTATTGAGTAAGCATGAGAGGGTTTTGGAGACCTTCCCCCAAGAAGACCACCAGACAAAGGGGTGGAGCATATCATTGAATTAAAGATAGGGACACAACCTATCAAAATGCAGCCCTATAGACACCCCAAAAGGATTCGAGATGAGATTGAAGAGGCCATTAAAAAACTCTTGGAGTTGGGTCTCATAAGGCCTAGTTCCAACCCATATGCTTCTTCAGTTGTTATGGTAAAGAAAAATAATGGATCTTTGAGGATGTGCATTGATTTTAGAGCATTGAATAAGAAGACGATGAAGAATAGATATCCCATCCCAAGGATTGATGAGCTCATGGATGAGCTCCATGGAGCCAAGTTCTTCTCAAAGATTGACCTTAGATCTGGTTATCATTTATCATCAAATTCGAATGAGGGAAGAAGACATACCAAAGACTGCTTTCAGATGCCACTATGGTCACTTTAAGTTTGTTGCCATGCCCTTTGGCTTGACAAATGCACCTGCCACATTCCAATCATGCATGAACAATATCTTCCACAAGCAACTTCGTAAGTTTGTACTAGTTTTCTTTGATGACATTCTTATTTTTACAGTAAAACATGGAAGGAACATTTGCATCATCTAGAAGAGGTATTAAAAATTCTGCATGATCAATATTTGCTTGCTAAGCTGTCCAAATGTGAGTTTGGTTTGACAGAGCTCTTGTATCTTGGACACATCATTGGTCAAGATGGTGTGAAGGTGGATATGGAGAAAATAAGACCCATTATAGAATGTCCTTGTCCCAAAAATCTCACTAACTTGAGAGGATTCATTGGAATTTGCACCTACTATAGAAAGTTTGTGAAAGGGTTCTCCCAACTCACTTCACCTCTCACTGATTTGACAAAGAAAGATGCTTTCCAATAGCAAGAAGGGGCTGAAAAATGTTTCCAAAGAATGAAAGAGGTAATAAGCAACTGTCATATTCTAGCCTTGCCTGATTTTTCTAAACCATTTGTCTTGGAATGTGATGCATCAGGAGAAGGCATTGGAGCAATCCTAAAACAAGGACAACACCCAATAGCTTTTGAGAGTAGGAAGCTACAGCCACATGAGAATATTTACTGCATTTATGATAAAGAAATGTTAGCCATCATGCATGCTTTGATCAAGTTTAGATAATATTTGGTGGGAAACAAATTTGTGGTCAAAACTGACCATAACAACTTAAGGTACTTCCTCACTCAAAAGGATCTACATGAAAAGCAGCAAAAGTGGATGAGTAAGATTCAAGCATTTGACTTTAATATTGAATATGTGAAGGGCAAAAATAATGTGGTAGTTGATGCCTTATCTAGAAGACCTTCTATTTCTCTAACGGATGTAGCAGAAAATTGAAAAGCCACATTAAAAGTAGAGTATGCCAAGGATAAGTTTTCTTGTGAACTTTATGATGAGACTAACCATGATGATAGGTATAAGGTGTTGGAAGGAATCGTCTACTACAAAGATAGAATCTATTTGGTCCCTAGTTCGAGTTTGAAGGAGGAAATTTTAAAGAAAGCTCATGATTCTCCTCTAGCAAGTCACCCTAGTTTCTTCAAAACATACCGAATGTTGAGGGAAAGATTCTCATGGAAAGGATTGAAGGATGATGTTCTGAAATATGTTAATGAATGCCCCACATGTCAACAAAATAAAGTGGAGCACACTCATCCAGCTAGCCTCTTACACCCCTTGCCTATTCCAGAACAAAAATGGGAGAGCATTTCCATGGACTTCATCACTGGTTTGCCCAAGGTACTTAGTAAGGATTGCATATTTGTGGTGGTGGATAGGCTCACTAAATTTGCTCATTTCTTTGTTATTACTACCACTTTCACTGCTGCACAAGTGGCTGAACTATTTTTAAAAGAAGTTTTCAGATTGCATGGGCTTCCTAAGAGCATTGTTAGTGACAGAGATAGCAGATTTTCTGAGTGCATTTTGGCAAGAACTCTTCAAAATGGTGGGGACAAATTTGACACCTAGCAGAAGCTATCATCCACAAACTGATGGCCAAACAGAGAGGGTGAATCAATGGTTGGAAGGCTACTTGAGGAACTATGTTAGTGGGCAGCAAAAAGCATGGATAAAATGGTTGCATTTGGGTGAGTTTTGTTACAATACTACTTTTCATATGTCCATTGGCATGTCTCCTTTCAAAGCACTTTATGGTTATGATGCATCCACTCTTATTGACCACATTTTTGGTGATAGTAGAGCTCCATAATGTTAAAGTTAGTGCAGCTGCGAGACCCATTCTCAGAGAATGGTTTCCCAATCAGTTGACTAGGACAGAGTAAGACCCTAGAAGGTACCCTAGGGCCCACAGTAGTCTCCTGGGGTTCTTGGTCTAGGACCAAGCAGGTTGATGCCATGGCAAAGCCCCTAGCATGTGGCTAGGGCCCCTATATGCCTCTAGGGTATTTTGGTCTGGGACCAAGGATGTGATGTCCAAGTCGAGCCTGCAGGTAGAGGTAGAGATATATTCTGGTATAGGACCAGGGACACGATGTCCAAGTAGGTCCTGCAGGTAGTTGATCAACTTTCAGTGTGAGACTGGAACTCAACTTAGTACTGAGAACCATTCTGCGAGAGAATGGAGGACCCGGTTAGGGTCTAGGAATTGATCAACTCGATTCAGTGTGAGACTGAAACTTAGCCTAAGGCTATAAAAGCCATTCATTAAGAATAGAAGATAATGATGTCCCCTCTCCTAATCGGTTATTGCTAGGTTGATTCTCAAGGGACTGGCCACCCCTTGACGATGTCTCTAGTACCTAACCCTTAGGAGCAATGTCAAGGACAAAATGATTGTACCATCCGTTTGGATCTTCCCCCTTATACAGTGATGACCAAATACATAAAACTATGTATCTTGAGAGAGAGAAAAGTCTTTGGTGTTGTTGGTCCTAAATGTTGATTGTCCACCTTTACGGTTCACCTGATCTTATGGTTGTTGGCTCCTGGTCCTATTCCTATTTGGTCCTAGCACTCTCACTTGTGTGCACCTTTGACTATGATGTCTCCTACTTTATGGAGTGTATTTACCTAATGGTTTATTAAAGACCATATATTGTTATGGTTACCTTATGTTTTGTTAAAGGACCCTTGACCCAATTATGGTTTTGGTTTATTTACCTCATGTTGGATTTTTTGACTTTCACTTTATGACTTTTACCTTTAATTAGTTATGTGTTAATCTTATTAATAAAATCTTTATAATTTATTAATAAAGATTTGTTAACTATTATAGTCTTATGTCATAATTACTTTTTAGTTTTATTTTTTTTATTTTGGACCATTTTCTCGTTCCTAAGTTATTCTAAATCTTTGACTACTATTCTAGTTCTTTTGGACAAATTACTTACTTTATAGTTTTATTGGTTTATTATGATAAAACTTTTACTTTATGGTTTATTGTTTTATTATAATAATACTTTTATGGTTTTATTGTTTTATTATATTGTTTTATTATAATAAAAGTTTGGAATATTCTTATTTCATAACCGTTTTTACTTGGTCCACATATTTTTTGTTATTCTATCTTTTTGTCCCTAACCTATATATAAATAACAGAGCTTACCTTTACGGATCACCTATCTCCGTGATTTTTCCTCACGTGGATGTTTATGGTGATCTCTGCGATTTTGAAGGATTTTTTCCTCACGGGCTCTGCGGTTTTTTTTTTTTGCCTCTGCGATTTTGAGGGTTGTGGTGACCTTCAGTGATTTTCCCTCACGGCCTTGCACGTTTTACCTCTGAGATTTACGGGCTGTCTGCACTGTGTCTGCGGGTTTATTATTTTTCTCTCACGGGCTGTCTGCATTCTTTTCCTCTCATGAGCTTCTGCGATTTCTCTGCGTGAGAGTCTCTGCTATTTGGTTATTCTGCTTACTGTGACTCCTCACTGATATTTCTCACGGGATCTACCTGATCTCTCTCTGCAATTTCTGAATTCTAGATCTCTGCAATTTCTGAATTCTAGATCTCTGCAATTTCTGAATTCTCGATCTCTGCCATTTGCCGAACTGAGTCTTATCTCAGCGTGTTTGCGATTTCCCTCTGCAGTGATTCTTCCTCAGCATGTTTGTTTACGCGATTGACTTCCCTCTGCTGCATTTGATCTACGTGTGAATGTTGTAGGTGATTGCTTACGGTCTTATCTCTAGACAAGTCTCTGGGATTGAACTCTATGTGAGTTATTATAGGTGGGTAATTGCTTACTAGTTTTGCAACACTTATGTGTTTTTCCTTACCCATGGTCACTTGCATGTTTTTGTTTTTTAAGCACCCAAGATCTGTTTAGTCCTACCTAAACCCTCTCTCTCAAGGTACGTATATGGTTTAACCAGTTTGACTTGTCCTTTCAGTGACAAGATCAAACTCAGAACTAACTGAGTATAAGGCGGATCCAACGAATGGTTATCTTCTATAGTTTATTTGAGATTTAGTTTACTGCACATGTTATTTATTGTTTTTCTGTACATGACATTTGATGAAACATTTCAATGATCAACTTTAACGCAGTGACCAGCAGAGCGTTAAGTTGAAAGAAATGAAAGTTATGTTGTTATGTTTCATTATAGTTTAAATTTTACCTCATTTTTTATATGTTGATGTGTTGAAGTTTATTATTGGTATCTAAAATCATCTAACCTGTGAAATTCAACATGGTATCAGAGCTTAGGGTGTAGCTAACTCTGTTTTGCAACCAACAGAAACTACAACGATCCTAAGACAAGGTCTATACTTCACAGAAGCTTACTTTTCAAGTTGACAATTAAAGGTTAAGATGACTACTCCTTCAGTAAAATCAGAAGATAGGCTTGAGGGAGCCTCCAACTTCAATGCATGGAAAGCTAGGGTTCTAAATATCCTAGAAGAAAGCGATCTAGATGATTTGGTTACTAGAGTTATTGAAGAACCTACTACAGCCCAAGGCAGAGCAGCATTCAAAAAGAAGCAAGCCAAGGCAAAGCGAGTTATCTTTGACTCAGTTAAAGATAACCTGATGGTTGTGTTAGCTCCGTTAAGGACAGCCAAAGAATGCTTCGATGCTCTAGCTAACCTCTATGAGAAGAAAGCTCCTACTCAGAGAAGAGTCTTGAAGAAACAACTCAGATCAGTTAGAATGGAGAAAGACGAGAAGGTTGCGACTTTCTTTTCTAGGATCGCTCAGATAAGAGACCAACTCTTGGCCATTGGAGATAAGGTAGAAGACGATGATCTTGTGCAGATAGTGTTCGATGGCCTCCCTACAACGTGGGAGACATTCTTGGCTTCAATAAATGGACGAGGGGATCAGCCCAACTTTGAAAGGTTGTGGCATGATTGCTTAAATGAAGAAAGCAGGATCCAAATTAAATTTATGCCCCCGCCAGAAAATAATCCACCTCTATTTGTCAAAACAAAGAAAGGAAAGAATCCCTTACCACACAAGGACAATAGTAAGGAACCTCGAGGTAAGCATTTCTTTAAATCAAGAGTTAAGTGATAATTGTGGTAAGCCTGGTCATTATGCATGGGAGTGTAGAAAACCATCTAACAAAAATTGGCATAAAAAGAAACACCATGTTTCAATTGCTACAAAAGAAGAGAAACCTCAACAAAAGAGTTCTAAGGTTGAAACCAAGAATACAGATCAAGGAAAAGAATATTACTTGGCCTCAACACTTTCAAGTCCTACCTTCAACTTTTCAGATTCCTAGTGGATAGACAGTGGAGCCTCTAAGCATATGACTGGATTTAAGGAGACCTTGGCATCTATCAAGGTCAAGCAGTTCCACAAGAAAGTGGAACTTGGAGATGGAAGTACCTTTGACATTAAAGGGGTTGGTTCAACCAAGATACAGCTTGATTCAGGTATGTTGATTAATGTTGAGGAAATTTTATATGTTCCTGGTCTAAAGAAGAATGTTATTTCAGTGACAATTTTAGAAGACAAGGGGTACTCTGTAACCTTCTCAGAAGGAAAAGTTTTGATATGGTCTAAAGGTAAAAGTATAAATTCAACCATTGTGATTGGAGTTCGTGAAGGTGACCTCTATGAGGTCCCAGGACATGCCATTGAAACTCTATACCCCAGTCAAGATTCAGAGATCATGAGCGAGACATCTGTACTCTCTAGTCCCCAACCAAGTGGGGTTGCAGAAGATGAAAGAGTGATCTTCCATCAGTCCTCCAGTGACTCAAAGATGGAATCTTATAAGACTTCTCGCTTAGAGAAGCAGAGGGAGAAGACCAAGAAGCCTACATTTGATCTGATTAAGAAGCCTACTGAAAAGCTTCAAGGTTTCCCCAATGAGAGCCATGTCACTAATTTAGTTTACTCTTATTATGAGGAGTCAATCCAACAACGGATTTCGAAAATTGATTTGCGGAAAGTAATTCTCAGCCATCAAGGGAAGTCAACTATAACTTCCAATAAGATCTATGAGATCTTGCTTCATGCTAAGATGGAGAGTTGGTTGAAGTTCTCAAGAAACCCTGTATTTGATGGCAGGCTGAAAGACATCGAGATGAGTTATCACAATGTAAGGGTACAATATGTTATCGATGTGTTGAGAATGTCCCTCTTGCTGAGAGGGAGTGTTAAAGTTAGTGAAGCTGCGAGACCCATTCTCAGAGAATGGTTTCCTAGTCAGTTGACTAGGACAGAGTAAGACCCTAGAAGGTACCCTAGGGCCCCCAGTAGTCTCCTGGGGTTCTTGGTCTAGGACCAAGCAGGTTGATGCCATGGCAAAGCCCCTAGCATGTGGTTAGGGCCCCTATATGCCTATAGGGTATTTTGGTCTGGGACCAAGGATGTGATGTCCAAGTAGAGCCTGCAGGTAGAGGCAGAGATATATTCTGGTATAGGACCAGGGACACAATGTCCAAGTAGGTCCTGCAGGTAGTTGATCAACTTTCAGTGTGAGACTGAAACTCAGCTTAGTACTGAGAACCATTCTGCGAGAGAATGGAGGACCCGGTTAGGGTCCAAGAATTGATCAACTTGATTCAGTGTGAGACTGAAACTCATCCTAAGGCTGAAAGCCATTCATTAAGAATGGAAGATAATGCTGTCCCCTCTCCTAATCGGTTATTACTAGGTTGATTCTCAAGGGACTGGCCACCCCTTGACGATGTCTCTAGTACCTAACCCTTAGGAGCAGTGTCAAGGACAAAATGATTGTACCATCCGTTTGGATCTTCCCCCTTATACAATGATGACGAAATATATAAAACTATGTATCTTGAGAGAGAGAAAAGTCTTTGGTGTTGTTGGTCCTAAATGTTGATTGTCCACCTTTACGGTTCACCTAATCTTATGGTTGTTGGCTCTTGGTCCTATTCCTATTTGGTCCTAGCACTCTCACTTGTGTGCACCTTTGACTATTATGGAGTGTATTTACCTAATGGTTTATTAAGGACCATATATTGTTATGGTTACCTTATGTTTTGTTAAAGGACCCTTGACCCACTTATGGTTTTGGTTTATTTACCTCATGTTGGATTTTTTGACTTTTACCTTTAATTAGTTATGTGTTAATCTTATTAATAAAATCTTTATAATTTATTACTAAAGATTTGTTAACTATTAAAGTCTTATTTCATAATTACTTTTTAGTTTTTTTTTATTTTTTTATTTTGGACCACTTTCCCTTTCCTAAGTTATTCTAAATCTTTGACTACTATTTTAGTTCTTTTGGACAAATTACTTACTTTATAGTTTTATTGGTTTATTATAATAAAACTTTTACTTTATGGTTTATTGTTTTATTATAATAATACTTTTATGGTTTTATTGTTTTATTATAATAAAAGTTTGGACTATTCTTATTTCATAACCGTTTTTACTTGGTCCACATATTTTTTGTTATTCTATCTTTTTGTCCCTAACCTATATATAAATAACAGAGCTTACCTTTACGGATCAACTATCTCCGTGATTTTTCCTCACATGGATGTTTATGGTGATCTCTGCGATTTTGAAGTATTTTTTCCTCACGGGCTCTGCGGTTTTTTTTTTTTGCCTCTGCGATTTTGAGGGTTGTGGTGACCTTCAGTGATTTTCCCTCACGGCCTTGCACGTTTTACCTCTGAGATTTACGGGTTGTCTGCACTGTGTCTGTGGGTTTATTATTTTTCTCTCACGGGCTGTCTGCATTGTGTCTGCGGGTTTATTATTTTTCTCTCACGGGTTGTCTGCATTCTTTTCCTCTCATGAGCTTCTGCGATTTCTCTGCGTGAGAGTCTCTGCAATTTGGTTATTCTGCTTACTATGACTCCTCACCGATATTTCTCACGGGATCTACTTGATCTATCTCTGCAATTTCTGAATTCTAGATCTCTGCAATTTCTGAATTCTCGATCTCTGCCATTTGCCGAACTGAGTCTTATCTCAGCGTGTTTGCGATTTCCCTCTGCAGTGATTCTTCCTCAGCATGTTTGTTTACGGGATTGACTTCCCTCTGCTGCATTTGATCTATGTGTGAATGCTGTAGGTGATTGCTTACGGTCTTATCTCTAGACAAGTCTCTGGGATTGAACTCTGTGTGAGTTATTATAGGTGGGTAATTGCTTACTGGTTTTGCAACACTTATGTGTTTTTCCTTACCCATGGTCACTTGCATGTTTTTATTTTTTAAGCACCTGAGATCTGTTTAGTCCTACCTAAACCCTCTCTCTCAAGGTACGTATATGGTTTAACCAATTTGACTTGTCCTTTCAGTGACAAGATCAAACTCAGAACTAACTGAGTATAAGGCGAATCCAACGAATGGTTATCTTCTGTAGTTTATTTGAGATTTAGTTTACTGCGCATGTTATTTATTATTTTTCTGTACATGACATTTGATGAAACATTTCAATGATCAGCTTTAACGCAGTGACCAACAGAGCGTTAAAGTTAACGCAGTGACCAGTAGAGCGTTAAGTTGAAAGAAATCAAAGTTATGTTGTTATGTTTCATTATGGTTTAAATTTTACCTCAGTTTTTATATGTTGATGTGTTGAAGTTTATTATTGGTATTTAAAATCATCTAACCTATGAAATTCAACATGGTATCAGAGCTTAGGGTGTAGCTAACTCTGTTTTGCAACCAACAGAAACTACAACGATCCTAAGACAAGTTCTATACTTCACAGAAGCTTACTTTTCAAGTTGACAATTAAAGGTTAAGATGACTACTCCTTCAGTAAAATCAGAAGATAGGCTTGAGGGAGCCTCCAACTTCAATGCATGGAAAGCTAGGGTTCTAAATATCCTAGAAGAAAGCGATCTAGATGATTTGGTTACTAGAGTTATTGAAGAACCTACTACAGCCCAAGGCAGAGCAGCATTCAAAAAGAAGCAA
The DNA here is from genome assembly GCA_001517045.1 of Pseudotsuga menziesii. Classification (NCBI taxonomy): domain Eukaryota; kingdom Viridiplantae; phylum Streptophyta; class Pinopsida; order Pinales; family Pinaceae; genus Pseudotsuga; species Pseudotsuga menziesii. The sequence goes on from LPNX010530587.1 coordinate 303,882, forward strand.
AGCCAAGGCAAAGCGAGTTATCTTTGACTCAGTTAAAGATAACCTGATGGCTGTGTTAGCTCCGTTAAGGGTAGCCAAAGAATGCTTCGATGCTCTAGCTAACCTCTATGAGAAGAAAGCTCCTACTCAAAGAAGAGTCTTGAAGAAACAACCTAGATCAGTTAGAATGGAGAAAGACGAGAAGGTTGCTACTTTCTTTTCTAGGATCGCTCAGATAAGAGACCAACTCTTGGCCATTGGAGATAAGGTAGAAAACGATGATCTTGTGCAGACATTGTTCGATGGCCTCCCTACAATGTGGGAGACATTCTTGGCTTCAGTAAATGGACGAGGGGATCAGCCCAACTTTGAAAGGTTGTGGCATGATTGCTTAAATGAAGAAAGAAGGATCCAAATTAAATTTGTGCCCCCGCCAGAAAATAATCCACCTCTATTTGTCAAAACAAAGAAAGGAAAGAATCCCTTACCACACAAGGACAATAGTAAGGAACCTCGAGGTAAGCATTTCTTTAAATCAAGAGTTAAGTGATAATTGTGGTAAGCCTGGTCATTATGCATGGGAGTGTAGAAAACCATCTAACAAAAATTGGCATAAAAAGAAACGCCATGTTTCAATTGCTACAGAAGAAGGCATTAGCAGATATTTTCATGTATGTAGACTGAGAAGGCATTGTATGGACTGAAGCAAGCTACGAGAGCTTGGTATTCGAGGATAGATACTTGCAGCAGATGGGTTTCCAGAAGAGCAAGGCAGATCCCAATCTCTACGTCATTGTGATTGATGAGGATCCACTCATTTTGGTATTGTATGTGGATGATTTGTTTATTACAAGAGCAAAGAACCTCATAGCAAGCTGCAAGAGTGATCTTGCTTCAGAGTTTGAGATGAAAGACATAGGACTGATGCATTACTTCTTGGGTATGGAGGTTTGGCAAGAGGATGGGCATATATTTTTGGGACATGGCAGATACGCAGTTGACATTCTGAAGAGATTTCAGATGGAGGACTATAGGCCTATGGCTATGCCTATGACAACCAACTAGAAGAAGTTGGTAGCTTTTAAGAGTGAGAAAGTTGAACCCACGAGGTATCGTCAACTTATTGGATCTTTGATGTATCTCGTCAACACTAGGCCAGATGTGTGCTATGTTGTCAATACATTCATTGAGTTAGTATATGGTGGAGACCAAGAGAGTGCACTAGGTGGAAAGCACGGGCTCAGGTATCTTCGAGGTACAGTGGACTATGAACTAAACTATGACAGAGGGGATGGAGTACAGTTGATTGGCTATACATATTTTGACTGGGCAGGTAGTGCAGTGGACAAGAAAAGCACCCTTGGGTGTTGTGTCGTGGTTCAACAGGAAATAAAAGTCAATGGCACTAAGTTCTGTAGAGGCAAAATACAGAGTTGCATGAAACTCGCGGAGGATCCAGTATTTCATGACCAGTCGAAACATATTGAGATTAGATACCATTTCATTTGGGATCATGTTCAGAGTGGGGCAGTTGAGCTTCAGTATGTTTCTACAGATGAGCAGGTAGCGGACATTCTCACAAAGCCACAGATGAAGGGTAAGTTTGTTTATTTCAGGGACAAGATGTGAGTGGTGAAGAACACTTTCCTCGTTAAGAGGTGTTGAAAAGGTTAACAAGGACAAGGGTCAGAGCGTTTTCTAAGTAATAAGAAAAATTTACATTCTTAATTTATGTGTGCACTTTCCATTCGCCTGTAACATATTCCAAGCTGATGAGAGAAAGTTAAAACAAACAAAGAACCATTTTTCCATAACTTTGTTCCTTCTCTTTTTCATTTCATTGTCATTTTAGGACTTCATTAATAATATTTTTTACTTTACACTACATACTACATCTTGCATAGTAGAAGTACTATAACCCTAGAACAACCTCCATCTTGGATGGCCCATAAAAAAGGGATTATTGGTTCATGTTAAGATATAAGGCTACATATGTCTTAAACTCACCTTAGCAATTTTAGGTTAAATAACTACGGTTTACATATTAGGGTTTTAGTCACTTGGGGGTTTGGTCTCTCAAGCTCTTTATAAGAGCAAGGACCCTAATTGTAATGTTGCATCATATCGTCTCATACTAATATTGTGTTATGTGCTATCGAGCTCTCATATATTCAATATTGTAACCCACTCTAGGGTTCCTCATTTATTGGTTCTCGGAATATGGTATCAAAGCATATGAGTATCCTATGCCATTCAAAGGAATTTGTTTTTGTCTTCTTATCATTTGTGCAGTTTTTAGGAGAGGAATTGGGAAGTCTCGCTACCCTAGCCGCACATGCACACAAGTCCAAGGGAACTGTCGCCATCACATTTTTTTTAATCTTCGTCCTTCGTTTGTTTAAAGCGACCGATGATGAGAATCGTCGCCGCATGAATGGATCTAGCCACGGATTGATAAAAAGAGAGCGGCCCATTACCATGATTTAGAGAGCCACAATAGAGTACCAAGCCACCATATCAAAATCTTGCGTCTAATCTGCCATCCAATTTTTTTTAGCACGATTCGACTCAGTCGTCGGAATTCAATTTCGAATCACTGGTGCCCAAATCCGTCCGCCATTATATCAAGACTTATCTTCCATAGTTGTCCTCAGGAGTAGAGTTTGATAGTTGATGGCACTACCGCATGCAAGGGAGTCGACTTTACCATAACCGCTATCATAGAGGAAGCCGTCAATTTTCAGAGTCACCTGCAAAGGAAGAAAAGATGGATTCGTGCATGCAATAGCTGCTGAGAAAGGAGAATTGAAGGCGTCATGTCAGAGAGAATCAAATTCGCCCTACTCGCCATTCGTTGAAGGTAATGCAAATCAAAATTGTGAATTTTGATTTCTATGAGTAGACGTTACCATCCACTACCAAATTGAAGTGAAGCCATCGAGAATAGCCAAGCCACGTGAAACAAAGGAAGGATCCGTCGTTAATTGAAGAAAGGTTGCCACAGATTAACACTATTAAGACAACCATCGATTTAAAGTATCAGGCCCTCACGAAGGAAAAGTCAGCTAGAGCCAAAGTCCATCGATTAAATACGTCAACAATGAAAAACTTTGATGTATTAAGTCAAGCCATCTGTTTTAAAGGTTGCCACCAATAATATTCTACACAGACCATAAAGACATTGACGCCACCTGAAGGATAGACTCGTGAAGGTATTAAAAAAACCCTAGTCACGATTTGATGTGTATCAGCCGCTATGTCTGCAATCTAGAGACTTGGGAAACAAATGGTGAACTAGTCAGAGAAAAAGCAATTCAATAATATGCTAAAGATTGATAGTTTTAGTCAGAGGTTTTTGATGATGGGTTACATAGCTTGTATTGTTGGGTTTGTCAAAGGAGAACCACCGGATACTACCTATGGCATTGTCCTTACTGAAGAAAAGTAGATTTATGCATTTCAAGAAGCCAATGCTTTAAAGAGAGGAAGGGATCGGTGAAAAGCTCAATGTGGATAGTTGCCCAATTAGTTTAGTAGTTATGGATCTAGAGAATGATCCCTCATTCGTTGAGACACGCATGTGGATTGTAGTCTACTAATGGGGCTCTGTGACATGCATGTGGATTGTTGTCCACTAATTGAGTTAGAGAGATCCATGACTCAAAAGTTTGGAGAGGTGTAATCCGAGAACTTGAGAATTCAACTCAAGTACTACACCTTTCCAAGGGTTACGAGGCAGCTTGATGGATCTCAAGTTGGTCCAGGAACTATGTTCAAAGAAGCTTTTAATAAATGTTTTCTGATGTTTAGCTTTTAGTTTATGTGTTTCTCATTCAAGTAATGTATTTGATTTCGATTTGTCATCTTTCGACATTGTCACCTTATGAGGGGGTGTTAAGATATAAGGCCACATATGTAAAAAAAGTCGCCTTAGTGATTTTAGGTTAAATAATTAGGGTTTACATTTTAGGGTTTTGGTCTCTCGAGTTCTTTATAAGAGGGAGGACCCTCATTTTAATGTTGCACCATATCGTCTCATAAAAATATTGTGTTCTGTGTTATTGATCTCTCATGTCTTCAATAACGTAACCCACTCTAGGGTTCCTAGTTTATTGGTTTTCGGAATAGTTCATAAATGAACAGCAGTGTGAAGGCTGCATGGTGTGTATGCTCAAGTTTGTAGCAGACAAAGGGAAATGCCAGTTGATGTCTAAGGGCCCATTTTGCAAGCTTGTTAAACAATTTTTAGCAAACACTTGAAGGCTTACATTTAGATCTTTTGTCTATAGGAAGATTTCATTTATTATTCTATATTTTTAGTATTTTGCACGATTCTATTAATCCTATTGAAGTTGAAGAGACAAAAGCAACTAATAGCCCGAATGGATTTTCTCATCGCATTTCATTTCATTGTTGATTAGGACTTCACTATTCCTTGCTTTCTACTACAGTCTGCATTGCAGCGGTGGTAAACCCTATAACAAGAAGCAACTGACCCCCAAGCAAAACCATCTACAGACACATACCAAAGGAGGATAAAGTTTTTAAGACTTTATAAGACTTTATACATTGAAATCAATTATAGGCTTAAAAGCAGCAATAAAGGCATTGGCCTTCAATTAAGCGACAGTACCAATCCTGAATGGTAAAGTTTTAAGATCATATCAACAGTCTGAATTATAGGCTAAGAAACTTTGGGTATGCGGAACCAACAAACATACCAATTGTGAGGAGAGATTCAATCTTGACACAGCAGATGTAAATTTCTGTCATGAATCCTCAAACATGTAATGAGGCAGAAACACCTAGCCATAAAGAAAAACAGAAACTGTTACAGAATTCCTACACGCACACTCTGTTGCAATCAACTCAATGAGTAAAACACAACCAGCAATCTGCAGAGGGAGATGCCTGGAACAGCATCAACAAGTAAAGCCTGGAATATTTCAATCTCTACCTTTTACATTAAAAGCTTGCCAGGTATATCTCTTAAAATATCTTCTCAATAAACATCCACTGCTGATCGCTATGCTTCACAAGATAGCTCTTGGCCCAATCTCTATCAACTCGAGCTTTACACGTATATTGTTATTAGACTCATTTCCCTGTAGATCACAAGAAACAGCATTATACCAGAGACCAAAAATAAGAGTAAATTCCATCAACAACAACAAAAAATCATGATAACGTCTAGAAAACTGTTCTCCTTACTGCTCAGTTCACTTACTGTCACCAGTAATCCCCACAAGAACACAGTCCATCTTTAAAATGATGAAATCGAGTGTTATCCCTTAATATGATTTGACGTCCAACAACTTTGGAAACAAATTTGGTGAAAGTATGGCAGCCACTACACACACGAAGGTTCTTAACAATACGGATAGTTGTCTGAGAGGATGTGTTGATAAGTGCAAAAGCAATAGCCATCTTCTCACTGTGGTAGACATGTATGCGCTCCCTATTCTCACTGTTAGCGTCTTGCGACAAAGTGTTTGTGTGATGAACGTACCCCACAACCTCTATCTGCTCAACCAGCCACTGCAACATTCGATAAATTTCCTCTGCTTGTTGGTGTGCTATGTCGTCTGCCATAAATGTATGCACTGCGTTATTGACCTCAGTCCAACTACATCCTGGTTCCTTCCTTACTCCCCTCTCTTTCATCAGTTTTCTTACTCTTGCAACATCATCCCAACTGCCATTTGCAGCATACATGTGCGCAAGAAGCAGATAGGGTCCAGCATTTTGTGGTTCTAACTCAAAAAGGAAGTAAGCGGCCCGTTCTGCTAATTTGATGTTACCATGAATCCTGCAAGCACCAATCAATGCACCCCACATAGCTGCATCAGGTTCAACTGGCATTTTGTCAATAAAGTCTTCTGCCTTATCCAAATGACCAGCACGGCCAAGGAGATCAATCATACAGGCATAGTGATCAACATCTGGTACAATCCCATGATCTCGCATCATAGAATGGAAATAATGCCAGCCTTCATCTACAAGACCTGCATGGCTACATGCAGTTAGAATACCAACAAATGTCACGCGGTCCGGCTCCGCGAGTGCCAGACGCATTTGCTCAAATAATTGGAGGGCATCTCTGCCGAGTCCATTTTGGGCATATCCTACTATCATTGAACTCCACGATACCGTGTTTCGGTCAGGCATTTTGTCAAACACTTGACGTGCCTCCTCTATGCTCCCGCATTTTGCATAAATGTCTACAAGGGCGCTTCCTACAAACACATTTTCCTCAAACCCAACTTTAGTAATATAGCCCTGCACCTGCTTTCCGTGTCCTAGTGCAGTCAAACATGCACAAGCGCTGAGCACGCAGGCAAGGGTAGAATGATCAGGATTCAGGTTTGCAAACTGCATTTGCCGAAAGAGTTCCATGGCTTCTTCGCCATGACCATTTTGAGAATACCCTGAAATCATTGCATTCCATGAAACCACATTTCGTTCAGGCATTCTGTCAAACACTTGACGTGCGTCTTCTACACTTCTGCATTTAGAATACATATCAACAAGCGCACTCGCCATGAAAACGTCAACCTGAAATCCAAACTTGATAGCGCTGGCATGGATCTGCTTGCCCTGCTGCAGGTAAGGCAAACTGGCACAAGCCCGAAGAAGGCTGGCGAACGTAAACTGGGTGGGCTTCAAGCTCTCCCGTTGCATTCTGCGAAAGAGCTTAAGCGCCTCCTCCTCGTTCCCAAGCTGAGAACATCCTGCAATAATAGAATTCCACGAAACAGTATCTCGTTCAGGTATTTTGTCAAATACCTGTCGCGCATCCTCAATGCTCCCGTTTCTCACATGTCCTGCTATTAGATTATTCCATGTGAAGACGTCCCGTTCAGACATTTTGTCGAACAATTGCTGAGCGTCCATTACATTCATGCATTTGGAATACATGTCGATGAGACGATTGCCAAGGAAGATGGCTGGCTTGAATCCGGTTTTAATCATATGCGTATGGATTATCTTACCCTTTGTCAAGGATCTGGCGTTGATGCACTCCTGCAAGAGCCGAGCATATGTAGAGGCAATGCTTGGTTGGTCTGCATGGTCCATTGTGTCTCTCACTAGTTCCCAATTCAAGTTCTGCCAATGCTGGCATTCTTCTGTAATCTTACAATCCCACAAAGTTTGTTACTCAGGTTAGTCTTTAATTATAGGTGGGGAACAGGAATCCACCAAACTTATCAACGTGAAATATTATCCCATATCTATAAGATTGGATGCTTAACGGTATCAACTAAGCGTACTCGTGTTATTTTCTTAACTTCATTATCTTAAAAAGCAGTTTAACTTAACATCAAATGATAAATCTTCTTTTGCATGTAGGAATAGGTGTGATTTTTGGGTTGCTTCGTGCTGAACCGCTCAAGCTGCCGCTGATCTGCCCCGTAGGGTTTCGCTAGTACTGGAGCAGCCTCAGGCCGCCCCATGGCCGCACCTGGGGGAGGGCTCTCCTCTCCCTCTGTTCCTACTTCCGCTGAAGAAGCATTCAAAAGGTTACTCAAGTCCCCTGGATTCAAACTGGTGGCCCCTTCCATCCCGAAGTTCATCAAGAAACTTGATGCAGTTCCTGAAACTGACCTTCCGAGTGAACAACCCATCAAAATCGCTCTAGCTCTGGCTGAGCGAGGACTGGTAGGCTAGTTCACGGGGTTATGGCCCTCAACAAGAACCACAAATGATTGGATCCAAAGGAATTGGAGGCCTCAGCTCAGAAACAGTGTTACCTGCTACCCAGTTGGACGAGGGTTCTTCATCTTTGAATTCATATCCAAAGAAGACCGAGATCTTATCTTCAGAGGCGGTCCATACTTCATGGGCACCCAAGGTCTGTATCTCAACAGATGGACTCCAGATTTCAATGCTGAAGTTGATGTTCCGAAGGAAGTTCCAGTGTGGGTAAGGCTTCCAAACCTTCCAGTTCACTGTTGGAATATACAAACCCTCGAAAAAGTTGGGAATGCTCTTGGGAGATATATTGATAAAGCCGAAAATAAGGGCCAATACTCTTGTGCCAAAATCTGTGTAGAGGTCGATCTTGAAGCCGGGCTGCCTGAGGCAGTTAAACTAAAAGCTGGAGACTTGCACCATTACCAAAAGCTGGATTATGAGCAGCTGCCGTTCAAGTGCCTTCATTGTCATGAACATGGACATTTTCAGAGAAACTGCCCCAAAATACAGACTCCTGAAGAAGGAGAGGGATGGCAAAACGTTAAGAAAGGGAAAACAAATCCCAAAAATCAGGAAAAAAAGATTGCAGGGGACATGCAGAACCAACCGTCAAACTCAAATAAAGCTAACCAGAAAAACACAAAAGCTGCACCAATCGTTATTCAAAATGATGAGGAACCACAGAACACCAGCGATCCAGCAGGAAAATACCCAACTTCTGCAAGCGCTGAAGGAAATCAAACTGAAAATCCGCCTCGCAGTAAAGAGGTAGAGTCCCAGATTGCAGATCCGTTGGAGCCTAGGGAAATACCCCAACCTGAGCCAGGAATCTCGACGGCTGCTGAGGTCCCCGGAACCTCCAAAGAAGCAAATGAAGACCCCTTGCTACTAGAAATGGACCCAGGGGAAGAGACAGACGAGGGTGACTCTTCAAGCAGTTTGCATGCTACTCCCATCAAAAACCCAAGAGGAAGGAAATCAAAAAATAAGAAAAGAGAGGAAGCAACATATCTAGCCGTCCTTGAAGGATCACAAAAAACTCTAAAAAGCATTATGCACACCAGATCTAAAAAAGGAACAGTGTCGGCCTCAAAAGGGGCCAATCCCAATCCCCACAGTAACTAATGCGGTACATTTCCTGGAATTGTAGAGGCCTAGGATCTAATCTAAAAGAAGAAGCAATGAAAGAACTGGTCCAAATTCATAAACCCGAGATTCTGCTAGTCCAGGAAACGAAAATGGAGGAAACTGCTACTCTCCAAGCTGGGAAAAAGTTCTAAAAAAAAGGTCCTGGGATAAGCAACAACTCCATAGGTGCTTCTGGAGGCATTGCCACCTTTTGGGACTCCACGCTGTATGACCTTGAAGCTGAGGAACGAGCGTTGCATTGGGTCTTCACAAAGCTCAGCCACAAACTATCTGGACGAATGGTAAGTCTGTTCAACCTTTATGTCCCTGTCTTGCATTCAGAAAAAAAAGAGTGCTGGAGCACGTTAGAATCCTTCCTTAACTTGCAGCATTTAGAAAATATCATTTTAGCAGGCGACTTGAATGTCACCCTAGCAGCCAATGAGAAAAAAGGAGGCACGCCGGTCAGAGATCCATCGAGGGAATGGGTTGAAGACATCATCCTCGGATGGGATCTGATTGATATAAAGCCCGTCAAAGGAAAGTTTACATGGACCAACAAGAGAATCGGACCTGGACATGTTGCAGCCCAGCTTGATAGATTCCTAGTTCATTCTTCATTTCTCTCTTTGGGCCTCTTAGCCTCTTCCAAAATCCTCCCTCATTGCACTTCCGATCATAAACCCATCCTTCTTGAGTTGACTCTAGATCAAGATCATGGCCCAATTCCCTTCCGTTTTAGTCCAATCTGGATCCATCACGAAGATTTTCTGCAAGTAGTGTCCGACTCCTGGCAAACCCAAATCAAATGATCGTCGTCCTTCATTTGGGAAGCAAAAATCAAGAGGCTCAAACACGACTTGAAAGACTGGGCAAGGCACCTTACCTCTCCCACCTCAAGAAGGAAAATCGCTCAAGTTGAGCTGGAAACTCATCAAATCCAAATGGACACCTCTCCCGTTTCAGATTACCTCCTAAAAAGGAAGAGAGCCATCAAAAAGCCTTCTTCTCGGCCTGTAGACTAGAAGAAGAATACTGGAGGCAAAAATCCCGAAATCTCTGGCTCTTAAGTGGGGACAAAAACACAAAGTATTTCCATAAGCAGGCCGAGGCTCGAAAGAATTACAAAGCGGTATCTGAAATAAACTTTCAAGGAGATCTGATCAAAGACTGTGAGGGTATAAAGCAAGCAGCCATGGATACTTTCAAAGAACTTTACACTGCCCCCATAGAGGAACCGCTTGACACCTCCTCCCATCCTTTTGATCTCATTCCTCATCTTATCAAAACTGAGGAAAACAACCTTCTTACTGCTCCAATCACCATGAATGAGGTTAAAGATGCCCTCTCGATCATGAAACCTGACAGCGCCCCTGGACCTAACGGTTTCACAACCAGATTCTTCACTCGCTGCTGGTCAATAATCAAGTTTGATCTCCTAAAAATGATCCGGTACTCTCAAAAGGTCAACAAACTGGGAGGTAGTACCAATTCTTCCTTCCTTTCTCTGATCCCGAAGGAAAAAGGAGCCACCACCTTCAATCTATTCAGGCCTATCTCGCTGTGCAACACAGGGTACAAGATTATAGCCACCAGGCTCAAAAGAATTCTGCTAGGATTATCCCGGAAAACCAAGGAGGATTCATAAAAGGAAGGAAAATCCTCGATAACATCATTCTCGTCCAAGAAGCAATTCATTCCAGCTATCAACACAATGAGAAAGGTATGGTCATTAAACTTGATTTAGCTAATGCTTTTGACCATGTTAGGCATGGTTTTCTGTTTGCAGTTATGGCAAAATTTGGCTTCTCACTCGCCTTCATAAGCTGGATCAAAGGTTGTGTGGGTGACCCATGGATAGCCCCTCTAATTAATGGAAGGCCCACAAATTTCTTCAAAGCCTCAAGAGGTTTAAGGCAAGGCTGCCCTTTGTCCCCTCTCCTCTATGCCATCCAAGCTTCAATGCTCGGCTTTCAACTTAACCTTAGTCAAGAAATCCATATGCTTCCAGGTCTAAGAATAGTAAATAATGCACGGGACATAAACCATGCTCAATTTGCCGATGACACTCTGTTGTTAGGGGGAGCAAGCATCCATTTAGCTGAACATTTTAAACAAGAGTTGGAACTTTACAAAGAGGTATCCGAAAGTAAAATAAACTTCAAAAAAAGCAAAATCTACAGTTGGAAGTGTTCAGCAAGAGAGCTAAGGGAAATAGCTAGAATGCTTGGGATGGAAGGCACGAGGGACTGGGACAATTTCATTTATCTTGGCATACCCATATGCAAATCCAAAATCAAACCAGTTAATTGGGAGCCTATTTTAGACAAACTTAAAGTCAAAATACAAAGATGGAGCGCCAACTAGCTCAATCTTATAGGTAAGACTATTCTTATAAAAGCTGTTCTAAATAGCATGCCAATTTACCAATCCTCTATTATGCTTGCCCCAAGGTCAGTAATTCGAAAGATTGAAGAACTGCTAAGAAAATTCATTTGGGAAGGAGGCAAAGGGAATGAAAAGAAACTTCACCTTATAAGATGGGATAAAATCCAAAAACCTCGTGATGAAGGAGGGCTTCAAATGCGGAGTTTAACCATCCAAAATCGGGCTTTAGGAGCTAAGTTGCTCTGGCAGATGATCACAGGGAAAGAAAGCTGGAGCAAGGCAGTGCTACGCAAAAAAAAATTCCCTGGAACAAGAAAGAGGTGCCTAGACATGCAGCCCCCACTTAGAAATGGTTCTCCGGTTTACAAGTTATGTAGGAAAACGCTGGAACCATTCAAAAGGAACCTATACTGGATACCTGGGAATGGGAAAACAATCAAAGTTTGGGAAGACTCCATCCCGGGAGAAACCCCACTTGGTTTATGTATGGAAGTGAACAACATCAAACACTGGCTATTGGATAAATGAGCCACCTCGTTGTGGGATCTGTTAGTTTGGGAAAACAACAACTGGATTGGCTGGGATCTAGGCGAGATTCCCCCTGAACTAAACACTGAAGCTGAAATCCTAACTAACCTCCTCCAAGGCAAATCTCCAATTAAAGAAGAACTCAGAGACAGAAGAGGGTGGGGGAACAAATTAGGAAATTATTCAACTTCAGAAGGTTACAAGAACATCCAAGCAATCCCTTATGCTGCCCCTAACCCGGTGGTTTGGAAGTTTCTTTGGTCAAAAGCCTTCATCCCGAAAATTGACATATTTTGTTGGACGCTGGCCCACAAAAGCATTCTGTCAGGCGAAAATCTAAAGAAAAGAGGAATGGAAGGCCCAACTCGCTGCCCTCTCTGCAAAAACAAGGAAGAAACTTCAAATCACATCATCCTTGGCTGTCAATTCTCCAAAGAGGTATGGATCGAAACCATTAGACTAAATCCTGGCATCAATCTTCCAGACACTATGTAGGGTCTATTCGCAAACTGGATGAACTTTTCACCGTTTAGCTGGCCAAGAAAACTCTGCTCCAAACGGCTTGGAAATGGCTTCCAAAATCCATTTGCTGGAAAATCTGGATCGAGAGAAACAATCGTATCTTTAGGGATCAAGAAAACCACCCCTCTAAAATTGCAATCCAAGCAAGGGCAATTCTAGGGGAAGCTTTGGATCACAACCTATCCCTGAAAGACACTACTCATCTGCAGCCGGAAGAGTCACACTGGTTAAGCATGATAGTTTCCAATCCTCAGAAACAAACTTGGCCAACTCAACCTCAGACTACTCATTGGGAAATTAGGCTTGCTGATCTTGATTTCATCAGATGGAAATCTTCTCTGAACGAGCCTTGCCTATTCTTCGACGGAGCCTCGAAGGGGAACCCAGGCTTATCTGGTGGAGGTGGAGTGATCATTTTGGCTAATGGAAATGTGCTCAGCAATTATTCTTGGGGTCTAGGCATTGACACAAATAATATAGCTGAATTTTGTGGACTTCTGCAAGGGTTAAGGATAGCGCTTTCAAAAGGCATTGCCAAGTTGTCGGTCTTTGGCGATTCAAGATTGCTGATTCATGCTCTTATAAAAAAGAAGCGTCCCTTCCAACTTAATTTGGCACAAATTTACCAGAAAATCCAACTGCTTAGTAAAAATTTTCAAAATTTAAGATATTTCCATGTGCTCCGTGGGTTGAACACGCTGGCAGACAAAGAAGCAAATCGTGGGACTCTCTTGGGTAGAGGAATCTTAATCAAAGATGGAGTTGAACACCGATGTGACGTCCCCTAGATGTAGCAGATCCAGGATCAATTTCCAGCGATCCTATTTGCCCCGCAGAGAACCTTTGAACCACGTTTTTTATCATTCTCCTGTCATCGCCAGAAAATTTCTGCAAAATCGCAGTCGAGCAGGGTCTTCTCGTGACTGTGTCTCCCCAACTTCTTGTTACTTAAGAAATGCACTGAACATCCTTCTCTTCAGCAGCGAAGTGGAAGTTTCAGTGGATAGAATACTATGTGGAAAACCAGGTTATAGAGATAGCTACGCGGCCAAGGAGAAGTCGATTCTCTGTCAAATCCAGCGTTCAATAGCTGATCAAAGAAAAGGCCTTAAATTGCTCATGATGGCATCGCAGGGATCCTCTTCAGACTCCGGCCCATCAGTAGAAGAAAGGATCGAATCGCCAGAGAACACAATGGGGAGGATCAGAGCATGTATGGACAACCAGGACAAGCTTCTGCAAGCGACCAACAAGGCGGGAGAGCAAACCTGGGACATCCTCAACGATGATATCAGGAAGCTCCGAGAAGATCACTCGGCCTCTACAGAGAATTTGGAAGATTTCAAAGAAGAGACTCGCACCAGCTTCAAGGATGTTGCAAATACTCAAGGAGACTTTGGGAAACGCATCAGCGCTCTGGAAACTACTGTCTCTAAACGCATGGCCAAACTTGGAAAATGAAAAGCACAATGTTGGAAGTCTGATGTCCCTTTCTCATGCTGCTTCCTACTCTTCAATTCGGCCATAGTTTCTTTGCCTCTTTAAATTTCTGTAATCAAGCCGTTATGTGCTTTGGATACCTAGATCCTTTTTGAATTAGAATCTCGCTCAGCTATGAAGCGTTGTATCTCTGTCAAAGCCTGCGGTAGCTGTTTTACCGGAATCAATATACTCTATCCCTATGTTTTAGTCAAAAAAAAAACATCAAATGATAAATAATAAAGTATTTTATTAACATTTATTTAAATCAATTTTATTTATTGATTTTTTTCAAGTAAGTTATTCTTCAAACCAGTTATTGTTGTCTAAATATGAGATTTTTTTATCTTTGTTTTTTATTGGTTTTTACCAGTTTTTTGCCATGAATCTTTATGGAATTTTCAAAACTTTCAAAAACACTGCTAGATCTTACAAAGTGTGGGTGTTGGGGGTATTTCCGTCACCTGATTTTATTTCTAAGCTTAAAAGCGTTCAACAAACAACATAAATTACAGATTTTATAGATTAAAATCATCTAGCAGAAAATCAGCCTGAAAGTCAAAAAATCCCCTAATTAGACAGCTCCACTCATCAAATGATAAATAATAAAAATAGAATATTTAAATCAATTTTGTTTATTGATTTTTTTAAATATAAACATGCTTTTATTTACATTAATATTTTTGTCCATAATAATTAATTGATGTTGATTAATGTAATTTCAAAAAAAAAAGAAAATATTGAAAATATAGTATAATTCTTGTGTACACACTAAATAAGATACAGCTAGCTCATCCTCACATTCGAGGCACAAAGAATATTAAGGTTTGCTTTTTTATACTTCAATTTCTTTGTGGTCGGTAGTCTAACTCCTATTGAAGAAATTAGAGAAAGTATACAACAACACATATTAATATAACCCAAAGGCATAAAATCTTGAATATAAGAATAATTTAATGTTTATTAAATGTTTTATAACAAGCCACTATGCTCTTATCATATAAGTTGGTTATAAAATCATTCAAAGAAATTATTATATTAAAAATTATGGTACATCATTTCATGATATATTTATATTTTTCATTTGCAATTAAATTTAGGAAGCCTACTTAAGATCTATGATAGAAAATAATATAATTATATAAAGTTCAACAAGACTAAAAGAAACTAAAGTGTTTGCAAATACTTATTTTAGCCATGAGTTTCTTTCTCACTATCTTAGCTGCGCTTTATTAAAAAAATTCATTGGCTTAATAGGTACTCATGATGGCCATGTAATCTCAAAATTCTTCCCTTTTTCATAAAATTGATATCTCTTCTTCGTAAAATAATATGACATCTCCCTCTTCACAATGGCCCTTTCATAAAATTTGTTATCTCCCTCTTTATAATGGCTTTGCTATTATCATTTGCAAATGCTAATTCTCGAAAGAAAAAAAGTCAATGTTGTAAAGCATGCCATCACTATTTAGTGGGCAAAATTTATTTTAGCCATGAGTTTCCCTCTCACTATCTTAGTTGAGCTTTATTAAAAAAATGCATTCGCTTAGTAGGTACCCATGAGGGCCATGCGATCTCAAAATTCTTCCTTTTTTCATAAAATTGATTTCTCTTCTTCGTAAAATAATATGACATCTCCCTCTTCACAATGGCCCTTTCATAAAATTTGTTATCTCCCTCTTTATAATGGATTTGCTATTATCATTTGCAAATGTTGATTCTCGAAAGAAAAAAAAGTCAATGTTGTAAAGCATGCCATCGCTATTTAGTGGGAAAAATACAAATTTACATAGTTTTGCATGCTATTAAAGGAGGGTGCTACGTGTTTGTTTAATCCTTTTTTAAATATATGACAAAGTTAATCACTTTACAACATGGTACTAGAGTAATTGGTCTGCACTAGTTTGGTTTTTTTCTTGCATAACTCATACACCTATGGAATTTGTTTTTGGAAATGGATGGCCATGACAACAAATTGTCGATATGATACTTGCAACTTCTTTCCTTTTGTATAAAATATGTTTTCTTCATTACATGCAACTTGTGAGGAGTCAAGCTTATATTCCACGATATATGATTATTCATATACAAAATTTTATAAGCATTGAAGAGGGGAAAAGTGACAAAATGCATCTCTGACAAAGATCATGTTCAAATAACCAATGGAAAAATAACAATTTCAAATTAAATTTTGTGTGGGTGACATCCTAAAACCCTAATTATGCATTTGAATAATAGTCCACATAATCATTTATTTTTCCTTGAATTCGATGGTAATATAATCATAGTAAAGAAACTTAATGATTAGAATAAGAAAGCAGCATACATGTATGTGTATTTCCATGAAGCCACATAAATTAGAGGACTCATATGTGTGATGATAAATTTTGTGAGGTATGAAGAGAAGAGAAGTGATGGCGAGCCCTTAAAAGAGCTAGGGTGGTACACAGGTGGTAAGCCCTTGATAGAAACCCCAACTATGGAAGGAGAGAACTATAACTAACAAGGAAAAAATAAAAATAATTTGGAGAAGAAAACAATCCATAATATTTTGGAGAAAATATGTATGTAACATGAAAGCTAAATGCCACAATCAAATAAAACTTGAAATTCCTTGCGGCACTCATAACCTCCTTGCTGAAGTCCTATTACAAAGTTTGAGTTTTTTTTGTTTAATTATTTTTTTATTATGATGCATTGACCTTCAAAGTCATACTTCCAGTATAGTGATTTTGGTAGATTTCAATATAAACTCTACTTGGTCATTTTTGTGAAAAGTTGATCAAAAACCTAGGAACCAACTTTGGCCAAAACTTGACAACATTTGAACTTAATATCATTCCTTAATTTATAATGAATGACTTTTCCATAACCAAAGTCTTGGAAATCGCATTTAAACCATCAATTGATCCAACTCATACATCACCCTCTTCAACCTCTTCTAATAACTAAAATGGGTTCTAGTTGTGATGCCTCGGTATGGGGCATAATTAATTTATAGTTATTTTTAGGTCAGTTGTGTTCTCTAAAAATGAAATATGAGCTCTGCCCTTTGATGCCTTAGATTAGAACTATTAGAGGAATAACTCTCGAATTCAATTTTATTCATAGCAGACTATCTTTATTTATCCAATACTGATGATGGTTGGTATTCCATAACGAAAACTCTTCATATTCTATGATTGTTCATATTTGCATGAACGTAGTTCCAAAAGATTATGTGCCCAATATCTCCCCCTTTAATCCGAAGGGGTGTTAGTAGGTTCAAGCATGTTTCTAAACCTCTCAAACTTTTCTCGCCCAAGCGCTTTGGTGAAGATGTTTGCAATGTGGTCATTCGTGGAACAATGTTATAAATGAACTATCTTGGCCTCTAAATGATGTCGAATCAAATGGTACTCCATGTTGTTGTGCTTGGTTCGATCGTGGAATCTGGGATTCTTGGCCAACTTGATTACATAAGTGTTATCAATCAATAATGGAGTGGAGTTCTCTTGTGTCTCCTCCAAACATTAAAGTATCTTCCTGAGCCACACTATTTCTTTCATTGTTTTAGTAGAAGCCACATATTCTTCTTCTGTTGTTGAGTCTACTGAAACTAACTCTTTGTGTGATCTCAAGGTGATAGTTGTTGATCCAAGACTCATTATGTACCCAGAAGTAGACACTCATGTCTCTTTTTCACCATTGAAGTCTGAATCAGAGTAACCAATGAGTTTTAAGTCATCCACCTTAGAGTATGTAATGTCCCCGACCCTTATGACAAGGAAAAAGGTTCTAAATTTCGGTTTAAGAACAACGGAATAAGTTTAGAACAGCAAACCATTAAATGATTATTTAAAGTTCTAATTTTAATAAATATTACTAAGGTTGCATTACTTAATTAAATAATATGTCACCCTTAGTTAAACAATCTCAACACTTAATAAACTCTATCAAGCTTAAATTTAAGTTCATAATCGCATTCAGTGCATGAATAATGAATCTATTATCATAGTGCAATTAAGGTCCTACATTAAATTATTATACTTCGTAAATATTATTTAAAACAAAGTTTATAATTTTCAAGTATTGTGTCGTTAATTGTTTGCGGATTTAACTAGTTTGTAGTGTTGTTCAGTGTGTGATTTCGGTGAAGATAAAAACTAAGGAAAACACACATCAAGAAACATATGTAGGTTTTAACCTACAACCACACCACAACCAAATAAAAACAAAAGGTGTTGGCTCCAATCACAACCCGCAAAATTACCTCCCAATGGTTGTCCCCTACAACCATTTTTCATTAATATGTTTTAGATTGCATGGATGCCTACCTCCAACCATCAATCAATAGTACATTCAGATTACATTATCAAAACTCAGATCTGCAAATAGGAGCATATCCATGCATAAAACATTCCCAATCTAACAACTGGTGCGCTCAACTTGGCACCAAGAAAACTATTGGACCAAAATGGACATATCTTGGTCATCTCAGAAGCTTTTTCTACGAAACGAAAGGTGATATTTACTGGAAACATTGTTCCGGGCATAATGGAATAGGTCCTAAAGCACAAAAATGAATAGATGATGGTGAACCAGAACATATGGTTGTGTCCCTCCCAGTACCATAGAGTCATAGTTACAATTTTTGAAGAAGAGAAAGAAGATCAAAATGAATATCATCTCGGATTCGAATCCTACAGAGTCCATTCTTCCTGTAATTAGATTATGACATACAATAATCAAGCATATAGATAATTCAATTCAGCCACCTTTGCACATAATCATCATAATAATATGTTAAAACATAAATAAAATCATATGAGAAGTACTTATCTCAAGATATGGGCAACTGGGGGCAATAGGGCGACTTTCCTCCCAACCGTAGACACCATCAAGCCTTCCTTACTTGAACATGTCAGCCCCAAGTTCAGACCATGGATCCACAAGTAAATGAACACTTAGTCTAGCAACTCTCATAACTACCTCTTCCGAGAACCACAATGCTTCCCACTACTACTTCCATATCTATTTCCACTGCCTATGGGATATGACATAGCTCGCCATTCCCATTTCCTGGCTTCCTGTGTGAGAACTTGGACTAGTAGAGTGATAGAGTGGAAGTAAAGGGAAAATAACTACAATAACTCTATGTCTCAATACACTCCCAATACTACCAACATTCCCAACATGGATAGATAACACAAGTCACATGGTCTAAAGGTCAAGATTAACTTCAACAAGGAGAAGGCATATGAATTTATAGCACAAGGAGGCCAACTCTAACCCAAAGGGATCAACTCCAATTAGATAGAGGTAAGGTTTAAGCTTTATCATGGAGACTTAACTTGAATTATTCGAGTGGTGGCTTAGTGAAAAGATTCCCTTTCCTGAATTAGCACCATGAGGAGGAGTTACCAAAAACTAAGGAGTAGAGCCATGAAAATCACATGGAGGCACACTAATGCATAAAGGGGTCTACAAAACATCGAGGAGGGTGAAATATGTGAGAGAAGGCATCCAATAGGGTCATAAATAACATGGAATCACAAAAATAGGACCATCAATGCATAGTATAAGAGTGGAAGCTAGAAAATAGCTTATAACCCCTACAAACTAGGAAAATGGCTCATAAATAACCAAAAACACATAAATGTGAGGGAATATATTCCCAAGGAGGGATCCATGGGAAAGAGGGGCCCACTTAGGTGTGAAAAATATGAAATATTAACTCCATAGTCCATAAGTATTGAGAATAGGATCTGTTATACAAGGTTTGGGTGACCAACATTATTAATGTCACCAAGGTGCAAATTTGAATTGGGATGGACAAACTTAAGCCAACAAGTTATAAGGTGTTAGGGATGTCCCCACTCCCCCTCACTTTGTGGAATCCGTGGCCCCCCATACTCTTTTAGTTGCCTTTGTTGCTCCAGTTGTTTATTTAATCAATAGTAACATCATTCAAAGATAGAAAAGATGGCAGTAATAACATTAACATTAATAATAGCGCCAAAGCCCAAAGTCACGTTATCAAACATTAATCATAATTCCTTAATCAAATTAATCATGCAAAGGCGCATAAGTCCACAATCATATAAAATATCATAAGTCCATAATGCAAAAGAACATAAGTCCCATGAAGTATCATAAGTCTAGGGCTTAACAATTGGGATATTATAAAGTACTTGAGTCCAAAATCTTGAGTTCCTTTTAAGTATCTTGGGACTATTTTAGTAGCATACCAATGTCCTTCACAAGCTTTGTGCATGAACCTTGAAAGGATGCCAATAGCATATGAGATATCTTGTCTTGTGGTAATAAGGTAGATAAGGCTTCCTACAAGTTGTCGGTACTTCTTCTGGGAGATGAATATGTACTTAGTATGTTGAGTCACTTCAATTCCCAAGTAGTAGTGAAGGTGTCCAAGATCTATCATCTCAAATCCCTTCTTCAAATATTTCTTTATGGATGTCATATAAATTTTATTATTCCCCGTAATTAAAAGGTCATCTACATACAAGACAATAAACACAACAAATCTTCCAACTTTCTTTACAAACAATGTTGCGTCATCAAGATTATAGTGTTTGAAATTCAACTTTAGAAGATGCTCGGTCATCTTTTCATACCAAGCTTGAGGTGTGTGTTTCAAACCATACAAGGACTTGACAAGATTACATACCTTGTGTTCTTGTCCCTTTACAACAAATCCTTCTGAATGACACATGAAAACATTTTCTTTAAAGTCTCCATTTAGGAAAGATATTTTTACATCCATATGGTGGACTTTCCACCCATTTTTTGCATCCAAAGACAATAATGTGCGGATGGTAGCCCATTTTGTTGTGGGGGAGAATGTCTCTGCATAGTCAATTCCTTCTTTATGTGCATAGCCTTTCACCACAAGCCTTGCTTTGTGCTTGTCAAGTGATCCAATATATGATATGTATTTGTTCTTGTATACCTTTTTGCATCTAATTGGTTTGGTTTTGACTAGAGGGTTAATGAGATTCTGGGTTCCATTCTTAATGAGTGCATCATACTCATTTTGCATTGCTTCTTTCCACTCATCATGAGAAGCAACCTCTTCAAAGGAAGTTGCTTCAAAGTTAGTAGATAAATTCAATTCACAATCAAATGAGACATCCATGTCATCACATGAGTTATATGCTTCTCCTCCATATTCTTGTCTGCTTGATCTTCTTGTTCCTTTCTTTCCAACTTCATTTAGATGGAAACTTTCAAGTGTATTTGTAGCCCATTCCAGAATCTTCCTTGATGTCCCAAGTTGATCAGTTGATGGTGCTTCGCTCTCTTCAAGATTCAATCTTCTAATCTTCTCAATCACATCATCAAGTTGAGTCTCATGTTCATGTGAAGTGGCTAAAACTTCTTCTTAATGAGTTTCTTCATGAGGGGGTGTTGGTGTTTAAAATGAAAATTCCACATATTGATCCTAATCCAAAATAGGGATCCCACTTTCAAGATGTGGAACTTCATTATCAACTTCATAATATGTCTTTAGATGGGCACATTTCTTTAGAAGATCAAGCTATATATTAATAGACTAGTCATTTTTATTATTTTCAAGAAAATGACATTCTATAGAAATGACAAATGTCTTGCTTACCTCATCCTAAAGACAATATGCCTTGGAGGTGTCTGAATATCCCAATAAAATGCATTTTCTACTTCAAGCACCAACTTTGTCTCTTATTGCTCCTTTGGTATCAAGGCATAGTAGGTGGAATAAAAAACCTTGAGATGCCTCGCTGAAGGAAGGTGGTCATACCACTTTTCATGTGGAGTCTTGTGTTCAAGAGCATGAGATTGACTTCTATTACTCAAATATGTTGCACACAATACTGCATCACTAAAAACATCAATTCTATATTCTTGAAAAACATCATTGAGCGAACCATACTCATAATGGTTCTATTCATCCTTTCTGCCACACCATTTTGTTGGGGGTTATATAGGAATGTAGTTTGATGTACAATCCCATGTTGACGAAGATAGTCTTCAAATTGAATTAAAAGTGTATTGTTTTTCATTATCAGTACTAAGTGTGCCAATATGAGAATGTGCTTGATTTTCTATCCATGCATGAAAATTCTTGAATGCTTGAATGCTTCACATTTTGTGTTTAACAAGTATACCCAACACATTTTGGTGTATTCATCAACAAAGGTCATAAGGTATATATTACCATTGGAAGAAAGAATAGGCATGGGGCCAAGCAAGTCAAAGTGGACTAGCTCTAACTTTCTACATGATCTGAATTTTGACTCTGGAAATGGTTGCTTTCTATGTTTTCCTAGGATGCATGCATCACATTTGTTCATCTTCCTAGGAATAGTGGGAAAACCAAAGACACCATTCTTTTTCAACAAACAAATACGGTTATAATTCAAATAACCATATCTAGCATGCTATAACAAACTGGATGATAGATTACCTTATATGCATGCTGAGAGAGGTAGGCAAAGTTTTGAACTCTTGTTGATGAGTCGCTTAGCTTCATTGACTTTCCATCTTCATATCCGATCATGATGAACTGGTTGTCAAAGGACTTCCTTATCCCTACAATTCCATCGAACATGTGGATGGAGTGGCCTTGATGTTGAATCTGCACTAAGGAAAACAAGATTCTTTGCAACTCTAGAAGATAGAGAACATTCTTCAACACAAAGTCAAGGAATCTAAGCAACTTGAACCTTATGGAACCAATTCCCTTTGGGTTGGGGCTATATTTGTCTACAAAAACAATATTCCATCTACAATGTCATTCAGTTCTTCAAACAATATTTTTTAAAGGTCATGGACAATGTTGCACTAGTATCAAGCAACCAACAATATTTGTAAGATGAAAACGATGTTATTTCATTTATTCCAAGAGTACAATGAATAGAATCAGGTGCTTTACTAGCATGTTGGCTCTTATCTTTGTCTTCTTTATTTTGGTTGTGTCTTCCTTTGATGGAGTCCTAAGGATCCCAACACTGATATGCTTCATGTCCATTCTTCCCACATTGCTTGCATTTTAGATATGATATTTTGCTTGAGTTGTTTTTGCCCCCTTGCCTCTGAAATTTCTTCTTCCCCATCCTCTTTTGCTGCATTTTCCCTTGGAAATGTCTTTGGACTGGTTCATTTCTTTCTAAGAAAGGCAAAGAGATTCTCTAAGAGGCTCTCTTGTCTTCTTTCCAAATCCTTTCTCTCGGTTTGCAATCTTCTCCATCAAAATGTCAAAGGTGTGGTCCTTTGCAATCTTCTTCATCAAAATGTCAAAGGTGTGGTCCTTGAACTTATCACTGGCTTGAAGTGATTCTAGATAGAGTGAATTTGTTGGATATAGAGACTTTGACAAATTTTGTAAGTGGAAGTTCTAGTTTCATGTCAGAGGCTTGAATCTTATGCATGATTGCTTTGATTTCAAATGCAACCATCATGGGGTCATTACTCTTCACTTCTAAACTAAACATTTTCAGCATTAGTTGAATCAACTCTGTTTCAA
Source organism: Pseudotsuga menziesii (assembly GCA_001517045.1). Taxonomy (NCBI): domain Eukaryota; kingdom Viridiplantae; phylum Streptophyta; class Pinopsida; order Pinales; family Pinaceae; genus Pseudotsuga; species Pseudotsuga menziesii. Next base: position 327,106 of record LPNX010530587.1, read on the forward strand.
AATGTGAGTCATACAAATCCTGGAATATTTTTAAGGCTTCAAAGCATGATGTTGCAGGTAGTATGTATTGACTCACCTCTTCACTTATTGTTGCAGATATCATTGTTAGTGCCTTGTTGTCTTTGGTCTCCCATATTTATCGTTCTTTCTCTAATGAAGGTGGCTTTGGATATTCATATTTCAGGGCCACTCCCCCTTTAGTTTTGATTGTGGTTCCTTCACAAATTCCTTTCTATAGATCATTGCAGATGAAGGAAGATTTGCTTTCTCTAGACCACTCATGGTAGTTTTATTTGAAAACAACACTTACTATGTATTTCAATGAACCATGTTTACCTACAAACAAACAAATATTTGGGAAAAGAGAGAAAGAGTAAAGGTGCAGGTCTAAGTCTCTGCCACCTTTCTCAATACAATCCGATCAAACAAACAATTTCTACAATAACCTGCACTACTGCAAGTCTGAGTCTCTGCTGTTTACAATTCACATAAAAGATAGAAGGATCGTGCACTACTACATGTCTACTCTTTACAATTCACATAAAAAAAATATGCCTCAAATACAAAGATCACATAAAAAAAAATATGTCTCAAATACAAAGATCATGCTTGCTCTCCATGATCTCCAATTTGACCAATGTATATGTAAATTTCAAAATAAAAAAGGTGTTACCAGTCTTTGCACCTTTTCAAGTGCAATGATGCAGTTTCAAGATTTGATTCCTATAATCTCCAATAGTATAAATGACCACTCTATGCCTTCATAAAAAAAAAGGTTTCCATAATACGAAGGAAAGCTTCCCTTATAAGGTTTACACAATACGAAGGTAAGCTTCAAGCGAGCTCTTCAATATGTAATACAACCAGCATTCAACTCAAATCCAATGCAGCAATAAAATGAAATAATAATACCAGTAGGCACCATCCACTTTCACACAGAGTCAAATGCAATCACATAGTTTCCAAAATTGAAAAGTCTGTATTGAGGTCACAAAAACGCAAGTGTAATATTGAGGTTACAGCTTCTCACGCTCCACCAACGGTCTTCAATTGGTATTCAAGACGGAGGAGAGTCTTCAAAAATGTATTGCAGTCGACTCAAGTATCATGAGAACGCAACTCTCCAAGGCAGTCTACACATAGAGCAGACAAACAAGAAATGGTCACAGTCATAGGGTCGAGGAGAGAGTCGCAACAACTCTACACCAGTCACGAGGAGTCTATCATGGTCTACTGGTAGTCTATGCTTGAGCAGTCACGAGAAGCCTATTGTGTAGTCTACTGGTACTTTATGCTTCAGCAGTCACAAGTAGTCTACGGAGAGTACAGAATGTTCATAGCTCCACAAAGATAAAGGTTGCAATTGCAAATAACAATGCAACTCCAATGCTTCTTTCACGGTGGAACGGGGCAAAAACAAAAACGTAGCAATGTATTCACAAGAACCACGCACAACGCATGTCTTCTCTTGCACAAATCTTAAATGCAGCTTCATTAGATAGATATCAACGCACAAACAGTTTACAGCAGTAATAAATTGATACCAAATGAGGCTCCAATCGTGACGTATCTTCCATACATACTCTCACAGCTTCACAATACGAAGAAAAATTAGGGTTCGAGGAGGTGGCAGCACTTCAAGTGATCGCATCTCTCATGCATTACAAAAATTAGGGTTGTGAGACAGATGGTCTTTGAAAATGGAATGCTGATCTAGATGCAAGTGGGTTTGGACAGGAAGACTTATCTATGTACAATATCAGAAAAACAGTACCTGTACGGTTGGCTTATAAACTCAACTCCTCACCATGAGGTTTGAATATGAGATCTCGTGAGGACCAAACCCCACAAAGGCCAACTGATCTACACCTCATGGCTATGATCATAATGATAGTTCATATTTACATGAATGCAATCTTAAAGGATTAAGTGTCAACAAAAGCAATATTTGTCTTAATGTTGTTGGAATTTGGTTTTCATTCAACTTGTTTTTTTCTTTTTACTTTTTGGGTTTTAATATTAATTGTCTTAAAAGGTTTTGTTCAAAATTTTACCCTTCAATTCTGACACCAAATGATGTAAATAGTTTTTTGTTAAATTAAAAAAAAATACATAATAAATAAGATTTGATTTTTAAAGATAAAAAATAGCTTTCTATGTTTTTTTTTTTGTAAATTCTATTTGAGTATTGTTTATTCTTAAAGGCTACTTTCATTTCAAATGTTGAACACATAATTCATGTCTGGCAATGCCCTTATATAGTACTTGGCTTCATTAAATTTTTGAATCTATAACTGAAATTGGATGATAAGAGAAATATAAGAGATGATTATTTCAATTTTAATGGGAGTTCTGGAGAATTAATTAATACTCTTTGAATCTGAATCATATACATTATTGATGTTATTTAAAATGATTAAAAAATGCACATACATACTTTATAACAATTCTTTAAAATCTATAAATCAATAATTCCAAAACCATAGATTTCAAGTAAATCCATCAATCTAAACAAATAAATAAATATAATACCAAAAATACAGTGCATTACCTTATGAGTGAGTATAATGTCAAAAATACCTCTAATAATGTAAATGATTCTCAAACTCTATTTCCAAGGCCCTCTAACTCGGGTGAGTCCCACCTTCCAACTCTCAACGATGTAAATGTAATGAATGGGTATTGATGACTGAAATTTGTAGAATTTGGAAAAATCATTGAGTTATATGATTTTTAATGTTTTTGTGAAAAATCAATGGAACTAGCAAATAGTAAAGCACCAAAATAATTCTAATTTAATAAATGTTTCTAATTTTTAGTGAATGTATGGTTTGTAAATTGAAATTTAGAAAGTATAGTTTATATAAGATAAATATATTAATATTACTAGTAATATAATATATATAATAATGACGGTTTAGAAATTTTATTGTCCTTCAAAATTAAGTTTTAGAAATTTTATTAGTCTTCATAAGTAATGGTTAACCAAAATTGTAAATGGTATTTGATGGTCAAAATGATCAATAACGATCATGTTGCCCATCAAAATCTATCTATCCCTATAAATTATAGGTCAATTACAATGTAAATTATAAGTAGATTACAATTATGTTTTATATTTAAGACCAACATAGACTTTCCATGCCCAACACGTTTAGAACATGCAAATTTAATCCCCAATTCAACCTTTTTTTTTACTTTCCTTTGCATTGATAAACTAGTTATAGAGATGGACCTTTCCTTGATTATGGGGGTTGATCAAACTTGGAAGAGATAGGGAGGCATAACAAAAATGCTAGTCAATTATGGTGGTGGTTGCAATAAGCTCGGCCTCATAATTATTTTGTATTTTTGTTTTTATAAATAATATTTATAGAAATAATAAAAATCTAGATTTGTTTTTATTTACAATAGAAACCAAATTATTTTAAAATATAAGTTCTTTCTTTCTTTAAATAATAAAGTATTGAAACATAAGTTTTAAACCATAGAAATCCAGATTCTCTTTTTTCTATTTTAGATAAACAATTGAGTAGTTTATATAAACAATAAAAATCCAAGTTATTCTCTTCTTTAACTAAAAAAAATTGATTTCATGTTGTCATATTTTTTAAGGCTTTTTTATTTTAAAAAGTATTTAAAAAAATATTACTTTAAATTTAAATAAATATTAATAAGCCCATTTGGTGATACCTATACTCCTTCACAAAAGGAAACTTCATGAAGAATCTCTCGTAACCTTTCACAAAAAATTTACAAGTAGTCACAAGAGTATGTTAGACAGTGCTAGGTTTTAAGTTCGATTACTAAATTTATGTGTTGGATTGGATTTCATCTATGGTTTCATAGTGACTATTGTCAATTAAAAATAAAGGATTAATGCACAAAAAATCTTCCATCCAAGTATATTGGGTGAAAAGAAGGGAACGAGTGTAAGCCAATCTTAAGTAAGTCAATCCTGATCCAAGTGAAAAGATAAACCTTTTAAGCTATGAAATGATCACTACAGGTGCTCATCTTCAAATTGATCCCATAGTGATGAAAATGTGAGGTTCATCTTCTCATATATGAGAAAACAAAGGGGGAATGGATTTCATGGTGTGATTCATAATGAAGTTAAGGTGCCCACTACAATTTAAAAATTTAGGATTATCGCTACTATATCTTGGATTAGCGGTTAAATTCTAATTTGTCTCTTTCTAATGTTAACTTGTGTTTTCTGAAATTTTTTAGAGCAAGATAGGTAACCCCTGCCCTCCCCTTGTGAAATATTTGACAAACAAATTTATAGGTACTTCAACATTATCATGTCCATCACTATTCTTTGTATAAATAAATAAAAAAGCAACTAAAATACCACACTTAGTGCTATTTTTTTTTCTCATGTTATAAAAACACAACCCCAATAATGATAAGAGAAAGAACTCCAAAATAAAACAAATGTTTGCATTTAAAAAAGAATTCTAGGTTTGAAAAAAAAATTATAATCACATCATTGGATAAGTTCAATAATTTGTTCAAATATTTATATTTAAAATATATAGAAATCCTTAGCAATGCTTAATGAACTGAATGAAATAAAAGGTATGACTCCATTCCAGATAATGCCATGTTGTAAATGAACAATCCAAGTTAGCTAATACTGTATCGCATAAGAGAAGTGAATTATAAATTAATAGTAGAGATGGATAAGGGTGCATTGGAGAAATTAATAAGGAAAAAGACATTTCGATTAACATTCACATGGCTTCCACCTAAGCTTCCCAAAGGTGCATGTAGGACATCATGTCTAATTGACAAGGATTTTGTGTATCTTCTCCAAGATCATATATTATGTAGTGGCAAGTTGGTGTATTCTTTTTATCTCATATGATTTGACATTTCGATTAAAATGCACATGGCTTCCACATAAGATTCCCAATAGTGCATGTACGACATCATGTCTAATTGACAAGGATTTTGTGTATCTTCTCCAAGATCATATATTATGTGGGGAAAGTTGGTGTATTCTCTTTATCTCATTATGTTTGGAAGGAAAATACCATATCATAATCACATTAATGGGATACAATCCTAAACCACATTAATGACTTTCCTATCAATTAGCATTTGCTCACATTAATGGCTTTTCTATCCATCGACCATTACTCTCAAACATTCGATATAATGTTTCGATGAATTCATTAAATGGTGAATGTTTTCACACAATTACATGAAAATAATGGCTACTATCTTTCCATAATCAACATTTTCTCTCAAATGTTGGATATAGTGTTTCAATGAATTCATTAAATTAGGAAAGCACTTTCTTATACTTACATGGAAAATTCATTAAATTAGGAAAGCACTTTCCTATAATTATATGGAAAGCTCTTGATTTTTTAGTTTAAATATTTTTGTAATTTTCCTGGATCAAGGTGTTCAAGTGTGGCATGGCCACCAACCCCACTCCCTTCCATGAAGAAGGGATGCTTGAAAGGACATGGGACAAGTGGCCAGCTGCATGGTCACTCAATAGTTTGACACTCTCCTTATGATGTGGCCCTAATGATTATTGTTTGATTAGCGCTTGTACCAAAGCTACAAGTGGCGAATGGAGTGTGAGGTCAGGGTGATTCATAGATTCATGATGAAGGGGATTTTGAAGGATTGTTTCATTATTGTTATTTTATTGGAGAATATGGGGTGAATGTTGAGTTGATGGCTCACCTTCATTGATTTGAGATGGTTCCTGGTGTTGTGGGTAATTGGGTACACACATGTGCCAAAGGGTACTTACTAAGGAGTTGTGCAACCTTAGTAGAGATTCAAAGTAAAAGGAAAAACATAACAATAAACCAACCAAAATGAAGCACACATATAGTAACAAGATGGATGCACTCTTCACTCAAAACGACACATCCAAAGCCATTATATAAATAATCAAAGAATGCTTTTTCTTCTATATTTAAAAGAGACAGTACAATAGGGAAGAATTACCACAATGTAGTGAAGAGGAAGAGGCCTCTGCAACTGTCTGAGGGAGGGTTCGTTGGTCTCCTTGTGATCTCGCAATCTTCTGGCCACACATCACGGTAAGGATCTCTAGTAGATGAAATAGAAGCAAGAACAAGATGGCTCCTAGCTTGAAGAGAATATCGATAGAGTGACGACTTAAGTGGAAAATTTGAGAATTGTGTTTGAACAACATACCTTGAGAGCTTTTTGTAGGCACAATATTGGTTAGGATAATTCTCTAGGTTTAAGTTTATGAGCCCTAGATTCATTACCGGATTTGGGCCACGTTAGGGTTTGTGCCAATCTTTCATCTTTTTCGTTATGAACAAGGAGCAAACAACTGAAAATCAAGTTTGGGACTAAGTCAAACTTATTTAGGGAAATTGTGTGACTCAGGTCATTGATTTCGAAGAAAAAGGTGTGGCTTAGGTTGTTTCTTTCAAAGATACAAGTGCGAACTCAATTTAGGGTGGTCCCTTTAAGATTTGATTTTTATTTTTGACATTTTATCACTTCCTCAATGTCAAAATGAATGGAATGAGGTGATATGATGAGGTGTGCGAATGATGAAACTAATGACATGGCAGGTGAGCAAATTTAATTGTTAACATATTCCCCCTAATGTGCGAGGTCAAGAAATCATTGTATGGCCAATATACATCATAAGACTCTCATAGTTGAAGGAGATAGGGGTGATGGTGACATAGAAGATGGAGACCATGTCGACGATAACTTGCCTTCCCACAGGGTTACAAGGGCCCTTACCTGCAAATGCAATACTCAAGATGGATGAGGTGCATATAATCTCAAATATATGGATGAGGTGAGCATCCCCATGCTCGTATCAATGTCTCAATAGAAAATGGGATCTAGGCCCAGAGGGACTTGATCAATACATGAATAACTATTGGATACAATATATCATAAGTGCCCACAAGGGACCCAATCTAAAAATGCAATGAGTACATAATCATGGTTGATATGAAGAACTAAAGTTGAAACAATGACATTCTAATAAAATGTTGAATCACAATAACTAATGCCCCATTGAAATTGAAAGGGGACAAGATATGTAAGGAGAATATATAGGAAAGTCACCCCTCATAGGTGACTCAAATTATAACTAAATATCTAAATTAAACAGGTCTAGGGAATTGCATCTTAAACTGGATACCATAGGAAGCATATGCTTGGAGAGCTTCCAAAACATTATCACCAACACAACCTAGATATCAATGGAAGCATCTAGTTGAAGGGCTTCCATAGTAGAGTCAAGGATATTCGGTGTTGGGAACCTAATCCTTGATGTGAGGAAGATGATTGTACTATTTCCTTCCCATTCACATGAGAAGAAGACTAAGAGTCACATTGAATGGGAAGAGTCCCGATGGAGTCCAAGATACTACTTACAAGTTGAAACCAAGGGTCATTTCTCATTGTATTTATATGTACATTGGCTAATGAGAAAAGGAGTAAGCTATTTACCCAACCATTTGCACCGGGGCCCACTTGACTCCGTCTGGTAATAGATTACTCTGTTATCTTTCTGTGACAGTGAGACCAAGAACAATAAATTCTGCTTCTTTTCTTGCATTTTCATTGCAGATCAATTCTACAACAAATTATTATTACACTCCTATATAATGCAATGAAGAATACTAATTTACCAAATCAAATTGAATCTACAGACAGAACCGGTCTAAACCTAAACTCAAATTGTGTTCTAAAAACTTGTAATTTGAAATTCAATTATTATGGATTTGATAACACAAATGTTCTGTGTGTATGCTAGTTTAAAACTTTAACCTCCGTGATCATGAAGGATACAGAATCCAAGGTTTAAACCTGGATTCGGTTCAATAAAACAAACAAAAGAGTTGATTAATTGTTACAAGGAAGTTGGTAAAACTTTCCAATTTTTATATCTTTCTAGTTATTTTTATGGAGTTGACTAAAATTATATAGTTCTAAACACACATTTGCAATTTTCATAAAAGTTCCAATCAAAACTTACAATTTTAAACTTGCACTTAAAATACAAGATTTTCCATGGCTAAATTTATGGATGGATGAATTCGAGAGTACAGTTGGTGTAAAAGTAGGTGTTGGAATCGGTTGTTCTTGGTTTCACTAACGGAGCTGTGGAGCGAGAAACATATGACATATGCCAAAGCGTGGAACTTCCTTAAGCTGCGTGATATAACTGCTATATTCCATTGCTAGAGCATGGAGACCGTCAAACTGTGGAGCAAGCATTGTGCCTTCCTTTTGCTGCATAGAGGAATCCCCAATCACTATTAGAGTTAGCCTCTGATTTAAAGGACCGAGAGGTGGATCTAACGTAGAGTTGGATAACTATTGCAATGAAGATCATTTTCCCTTTGAAGACTGGTGTGTAGTCATTGCTTTCAATCCATTAGTGAAGGACAATGATGACTCTGGTGTCAAATTCTTTATCCCAAATTTGCAGTGCTTCCAAACTCTGCTCCTTTGAAGCTTATCGTCAAACATACACACCCCAGAAAACTTAATCCGGTCGCATCCATGCTTTGCGTGCCCAAATCTATGATATTTACATCATTGGGTAGACTATCAACTCTTTTCTATTATTTAAAAGGTTGCTAATGGCAAGCACAGATGGTAGAGGTGCTAAGTCTTTTCTAATGCTTCAAAACTTGTTGCTGTGAAACATATGAGACTAATTGTTCTCCAACAACATTGTGTAATTGCTGGTCATTTTCTTTAGCGTGGAGTTCCCCTCAGTATAGTTTTCATTGATCATGTTAAATACCGCTGTTGGAATTGAATACAGCGTTGGTGCTTCATTTGTTTAGATATATATATGTGTGTTTTGGTATCCTCCACCTTGTCATGATCATTGGGTTTCTCCTTATGCTAATGGAAGTGTCGAAGTCGTAGTTAAAGACTCTTTAATAGTGAAAAAATGACAGATCGTGCCTACATTGGAGTGACTGGCCTGTGAAAGACTCCACCTTGGTTACAGTGTGATCCCTCTTCCAAACGTTGTGTGCTTGTGTGGTACAAACCCTTGGAGAAATACCAAGCCAAAGGATTGCGCCGTGACTCGAGCACAACGATCAGAAAAGCATTCTGACAGTAATTGAGAGTTGTATTAGGGTTACGATGACAGATTGCATTAACCCCTCTGAGAATGGTATGTGCATCGCATTGGATTATGAGGATTTCATAAATAAAAATTTAATAGCAAAGATTGTGTGAAACTAGAACATAATGAAATAAAAAAATTTGATACCAAGCCTTCAACTTTGTTGATTGCCAAATTGAGGATTGACTCCATTGTTGGAAGAAAATTGTGGCCGAGTACACCTTGGAGACCTCTAATGAGTGTTTATCCTCGAGCGAAGGATTAGAGGAACGGGCTTGAAGAGATAGTTGCTTCAAAGGGAAGCATAAAATCCCAATCGTTCATTGAGAAACAAATTTTACAAAGAATTCAAGGACTATAGCATATTTCAATATTCTCTTAGATGAGGTGAGGTATTTTGCATTGGAGAGAACATTACATGAGGTGAGGTATTTTGCAATGGAGAGAACATGATCTGCTTGTAGGCATTGATCTGATATTTTTTTATGAGAAAAAAATTAGGTGAATTTATTACAAAAATCATTTTCTTATTAGAGTACTGCTTTGAATAAGGTTACGAGGATTGACTCCATCTTCAATAAAAGGTTTTTCCTCTTCATATAATAGGCTAGAAGAGTATGTAGAGTGTAGCTTGGTCCATGAATGCAATGTGTTGCAGAGATTGCCATAAATATTGTTGGTAGCGGAAATTTGTGTGTTCCATTGGCCTAGACACTATAACGGATCAAGTCACTCAAGAAATCTGAGGTAAGCCATTAATTGATTCAACATTCTATATAGCTTGCAAACTGTCATTTTGTAAGTTTACTTGTATTTTTGCAACAATTCTTGTGCAAGTGTTCAATTGAAAATAAGTTGAATTGCATTGTAACCAGGTGCATTCTTGGATGAGGCCAACACCCTTCATTTTTTTGAGTTTGAGATTGTAAAAGGGTGGAGTTGCAAGAAGCCTTTCTCCATTTGAGTGAGTCTTTAATCAAATGGAGAAAATGAATGGTTTGGTAGAGTTACTGAACACTCTACTTCTCTCCTGTGTTGACAACATTGTCATTGTTGACAAGACTATTCTCACTCACATTCATAATTGTGTGCAAGAGTCACTAGAAACACTTGAGTTTGTACAACTTGAGTCATAGATCCAATGAGAAGAAACACATTTTGAACTTGTTCATGTTTTACTGCATGCACATAATAATGCCACTTCAGAAGCACATAAGAAAATCAGTGGCCCTAGTATAGAAGAAAAAGAAAACGAAGATGAAGTTATGCATATAGAGGTTTTTCTTGTTCCGTTGTAGCCCATCATCAGACCATGGAAAGAGATCAGCCATAATAAGCACATAATCGACCTTGGCTATGACAAGGTATTTATAGTTCACATTCTTGATTTCTCTAAGCTAATTTAGTTCCAGAGTGTTGAATTTCTGAACGTAAGTTCATCTTCATCTACACTTATTCAGAGTTTGACATGTCGTGATCGAGTTGGCCACATGAAAGATCATTGTTTTGATCTTCATCCTTGCAAGTATTGTGGAAAGAAAATCCATTCTTCAGATAGATGCTTCATTCTGAAGAAACCCACAAGAGAGAAGATTTACTATGGATGGATTGCTTCTTGGAAATGGTCGTCAACAACCAAGAAGATTTATAAGTAATACCAAAGAGTTCATTCATGAGTATCGACACATCTTTCTGTTGAGATATTCTATTCTCCTCACATTGTTCTTGATAGGGGGAGTGATAAACAATAATAAACAAGTGAGCTTGTATATTCTCCTCACATTATTCTTAACAGAAGGAATGGTAAACAAACGATCATGTATAAAATTGAGATCCTTGATCTTGCCAAAATCAAAGTTGTAGCCAGATCCATGACTATTAATTTAGTAGAATACATTAGATTATGCTATCTTTTTGGAATGGTCCAAGAACCGTTGAGCCTTTGATCCAAGTTCCAGAGTTTGTGGTCAACTTAAACCTGCCTACTTAGCAGAAGACAAACAAATTCTGCTAGCCTTTCGAAAAGTTTTAGGAATCTCTAAGCCTTCGAGCCAAGTTCCATAGTTTGTAGTCATCCTTAAACCACCTTCATAGTTCATGATTTTATAGATGTTGAGATTGAGAGTTTGTGGTCAGCCTTAAACCACCCACTTAATATAAGACATCAACTTGTTCTATCCCTTTTGGTTTGTGGTCAACCAAAACTATTGTTATAGCTGATTTTACCACACCTGGTTGATCACATATTTATGGCCTTCCACGTCCCTTTGCAGACTCCTTGGACCCCCTTTTCCCTTATTATACTTTGGTGTTCCAAGAAAGTCCCCCCAAAACACATGTTTATGTGTATACGTGACTTTTAAAGCTATACTCGCGTGTATACACCGCTTTTGAGCCAAAACCTGCGTACATCGGGAAATATGCATAAAGCCAAAAGTTTTTGGAGCTTTCCTCATAGAGTCCCGAATAGCTTGACTCTTGGCCTTTCATATGCCTTGAGAACGCTCGGACTCAACCCTCCATTGCCTATTTGGAGTGCTATATATTGAGCCTCTTGGATACATTGAAGGATGAGAAAATTGAGAGTAAGGAAACTATAGTCCATTGTTGCCTCACTTGTTTATTCTTGAGTCTGCATCCCTTTGTCCCTTTGGAGCACATAGTGTTGCTCTTCCCAAGCTTGTCTTTGCTTTGTGCGCTTTCCATTGAGATATGGAGGATTGAAGTGGTGGAGGCCCAGGTGGAGGACTCAGTTTCTCGGGTTACTCTGTTTCTCGGGTTCGAAGAAGTGCCGACAGAGGTTGTCACTATTGTATCTCTGTTTTTATTAATAGAAATATCCATTTCATGTCCAATACATGTGCATAAATATCAATATTATATCCATGGATGTAGTTATTTGCTTATAAATGATTGATTATATATGCTAGAGTAGGTCTAACACTTGAATGTATAGCATGTTTGCCTTGTTTGCTGTTGTTGAGAGCGAATTGTGAATTCAAGCGTGTTGGAAAAGCTCAACGGGGATCTACATCAACCTTTCAGAATAAGGTATGATTCATATCCTTGAGTGTTAGATGTCTTTATTGCTCTTGCATATTGTGAAGGATTGATTTCTCGTGTCATGCAGTCTATTGTGGTACACCCCAAGCCATAGGAAGTTTCTCTCCTTAACAACTACCACTTTAGAGAGTACTTGTATTTAGCAAGAGATTTCATCTTCTGCTAAATTGCTTGGAAAATTTGGATTGTCAAGTTATTCAACTCTCTTTTCTTGGACTCACATACACTCCTTCATATTCAAGTGGGAATTGTTGGGAACCTAATCCTTGGTGCGAGGATTATTATTGTCTTATTGCCTTCCCATTCACATGAGAAGAATACTAAGAGTCACAATAAATGGGAAGAGTTGTGAAGGAGTCCAAGAGACCACTTGGAAGTTGAGACCAAGGGTAATTTCTCATTGTATTTATATGCACATTGGCTAATGAGAAAATAATGTGTGCACGCCATCATCTTTGTGTTTATGATTCATTATGTATTTGGCTTTCTGTAAGCCAATTTGCTTATCTTCCCTAGAGGGAAACTTAATATCCAGGGTCTTTGACCCAATAATGAGAGAACTATTAACCTATACAAATGTCAATGGTGCGATGAGGAGATGAAGTTGAGCACGTGAGAAAAAACCAAGCTAAGGGGCATTGAGTTTTCCCCTCGTCCAACCCAAGGGAATCATCAATGATGGTTATGAGGCCAAGGTAGATGGTACCTCTAGATATATCATTTGGAATGGATGTGTTGAAGTCGATAGAGGGAGACTTGCTACCAGCAAGGCAATGGGGTTTCCTTGAAGGGAGCATGAGAAATATGACCAAGGAATGGATATAGATGGACACATGACTGAGACGCTATATGGGGATATGAGAGTAATTGAGTAAGGGAATCGAACTTCCTTTGTTTAGAGTAATAAGGCATGGCTGATTTGGTAGCATGTGTGGGAATATTGATGATATCAAGGGACAAACACAATTCGGGTGTGTGGAGATATAATTGCAATTGGGGGAATTCATAGATGGAGAGTAGGGGGGCACTGATGTTGAATCAAAAGGAGCATGATGTCAATATGACTCCAAGGGTGACTCATCACATAATATTATAAACAAAGGCAACCAAAGGTGTTTCCATAAAAATGAGACCATACACAATTTGCAGGAGTGTTAAGGAGCACTATTTGATAAATGGTTCCTTTGATTTATGGGTACCAAAGAGGGAGCACTAGGGAGTGATAAAAAATCATGGATTCCAAGATGTGTGGAAGTTTGAGAAAAGGAGGTGCTTAAAAGCACCATTATATAATGGTTTATGAGGTGGATGGCCAACTTAGTGAGATAAGACGAAATAGCAAGGAGATAAGTGTCCATCGAAGTGAAAAATTAATCAAATGACTAGGTGACAACAAATGGAATTGTTGGAGGTGAGGACATTGATGGTAATTTACTTACAGGATGATTAATGGTGAAAAAATAGTGTGACTTATGCAATATGGATGGAGCAGTGGGCTCATGAGTGCAATATGAAACATCAAAATGCCATAAAGGCCATAAGTATGGGAGTCCATGGGTAGGCCAAAAAGTGATGGTGACAAAGTAATATGTGGGAGAGTGCGAGATCATAGACTAAATGGACTCCCAATCCTATGGGAGGAGTAACAACATGGGTGTCGAATGGAAAGGGGCACTAAGATGGTACCCATGTGATGGAGGCTCTACTTTTTAGTAAGGTAAAATGCAAGTGTGTATGGGTTGGACCAAATACTTGAACATAGGGAGTCCTATAGGTGTAAAGGGGATGGAAATGTTGATGCACATGAAGTTCTTCATGGGGAATCAAATATATGCCAGTTTGAAGAAGTATACCAGTAGGGAGCAGTTGTAAGCTGAAATTAAAGGATCTCATCGTAACCTAGACCTATACACATGGAAACAATACCCAAGAGTAAAAGTGTATATGGAAATTAAACCAAGTATACAAGCAACATATAACATGGGAAAAGGTCAAAACTACTTGAGCGTATGCAAATTGAAGTAGAAAATATGTCCCCAAAATTTTTCTCGGTCATGGAAAATGGATTAGGTATTCGAGAAGAGCACATGATAACAATTTTGATTGTATGAATGAGACATCAAACATATACCTTATGAGGTTGTAATGCTCATAAGAGAATGAGGCATAAATGAAGTTAAATAGGGGTGGGACCACCAATCCAAGTGTCATTCTCATTGTTCACCTTTGGAGGAGTGTGGAGAGCCCAAAACTTAAGTTGTTGATTTATTTTGATTCGACAATCAAATTTGGATTTAGCCAAGGATTATTTGCACAACAGAGAAAGATCCTAGTGGTGATTGAAGACTACCATTATGCGAGGATGGACTTCAGGAGTGATATGGATTTACCATGGCCTTCCGTCCATGATTGGGGGCCTGGAAATATGTATGATTGATGCATTATGATTGTATATGTGTTTACAAGAATAACGGAGATGGTAGCTAGAATTTTATATGTGATCATGATACTAATGGCTTGTCATATGTGTGTGCAGATGTGGGACTGATGCCCATAGCCGAATTCCAAAGATGACATGGAAGGGTTGAGGGAGTCGAATCTGGCCCTTGGGGAGATCATCGAAGGAGAAGTGTAGAGGAATTCCTAGAGAGACTACTTCGTGGTATTGATTGTTTGCTTGAGGGGGTGACTAACGATGGTTGGCGGTAGTTGGATGAAGATCTTATTGCGGTGTGCTACCAGGATCCCCTTGAGTGGCACATGGATATGCGTCGCATTCCAATGGAAGCTCAGGGGATCTGTTACCTAATGCAAGGAGACCCGCCCTGCATATGGATTGACAGTGATGACGAGGATACTAGGGAATCCTCTAAGTATTCTAATGACTAGTCGAAAGTATGTAGAGTTGCTCCCCGTGTTATGAGCATGGGGATTTTTTATTAATATATTATTTTTACGGAGTTGTTGGGGATCCTTGCTATAAATACTACTATATTTTTGGACATATGCTTATATATATGGATGCATGAGGATGCAAACTTTTTACTTTTAGTGAGCCTCTTATTATGATACCGATGATGTTTATGCAATGCTTTATGTATATAAGGATGTATGATGATATGAATGCATGCAAATGATTTACTTCCCTATTATTGTTGATTGGTATACCAATATAGAATATTAGTAGCCATTTGGTTTGCTACACTATTGAAACATATAGGAACATATATTAATGTAATGGAATAAAATTGTCTAACCAATTGTTTAGTGCACAAGAACTTTCTAAAAAGGAAACGATTGCATACCCGATAATAGTTATTCAACTATGCAACAAGTAACTGTGAATCTAAATAAACACGAAGGTGATGAATGCAAATGTGAAGAGCATTGACTAAGAGACCAATTGCAACACCATACTCCTGGTTATTGGTGGTTGCACCAATACACATGACATTGATGTGGATCAACTCGTGTGACAGGGAGTAAAGGACCCACGTGGACGAGGTGAGATTCGACCAATATCTACTTGTGTCATCGGTGTAATCAGCGTAAACGACATGATAAATATCTATCTGATAAGACCAAGGAAACAATTAGTGAGTCTCTTTTTAAAAAAGGACAAAAGTAAAGAGCTCTGATACAACAAACATCGATTTAGTTAGATTAAGCATATAATATATTGAGGTACAACCCATTATGGTGGTTTTTCAAAAGTTGACCATTAAGACTAGAAAGGAGGTATGCCCCTTTGTTGAGCTAGTGTTTGACAACATAAGGTCCCTGGCACATGGACTCAAAATTTCCTTTTCCAAGTCAGTCAAGGGCTTGGTCATATGAAAGGACAAGGTCACCTTCTTGGAATGTGCATGGGAAAACATGGGTGTTGTAATGTGATTTTGACCACTACTTGGAAGCTTTGATCATTTGGAGCGCTACAGAACTATCCTCATTCGCTTGTTCCTGGGTGATTAGGCATTGTTCCAGAGTGGAGACCTTTGGTAAAAGTTCAACCAAAATGTGCATGGAAGGGATTTAATATTAGATAGGGAGAATGAATTCCACTCCATGAACGAGATGGAATGGGTTGAACCATATTGTGGTTTTGGTTGGCGTTCGATACACCCATAGGAATGGAAAGAACATATGGTTCCAATTGAATTTGTGGTATCCATCATCAGTTGGAGCATGGTTTTGAGGATTTTGTTGATGACCTCAACTTGGCCAATTCCCAAAGGATAATAAGTGGAGGAAAATTGGTGCTCAAATTTCAAAATATGTTTTAGTTCCTTCTAGATAGTATCCTCGAAGTGAGAATCATGATCCAACACCAGTTAGAAAGCGACGTTAAATCAAGTGATAACATGGTTAGTTAGAAATGTGTCACAGTGGCCCCAACACAATTAAAGGTTGGCATGGCTTCGACCCCTTTGTTGAAACAGTTGAAAACCACGATTATGTACTTATGGCCACCTATTGGTGTAGGATTACAATCCATGTAATCAATGGCCCACTTGTAAAAAGACAAATGGTGACGATATGATGTAATGGAGCAAGAAGGATTCTCACCTTTGCAATGATGAGTTGGTAGTTATGATAATGTTTGATTTTCACAATGTAATCGAAAAAAAGGGTCGACCATAAATAACCAATGCAGATGGCATTTTGGGTGGTATCCACCCCCAAGAGATGACCACCATAGCCTCTATAATGATGGCAGTCATTTAGGACTTCTTCGGCCTCATCGAGAGTGATACATCATCGTAGTATGGTGTTAATTCCTCGTCGATATAGAACATTGTCAATAAGGAGGTATCAATGGGATTGATGATGCATACGATGATGATCATTGTGGTTGAGGGGAGGACCAAAATTATGGGTGCATAAATACATGAGGATCTCCCCATACCAAGGATCATCAAAATATATGGTGAACAAGTGTTCATCCAAAAGGTGATCAACGATGAGGGACAATGTAGAAGTAGAGGGTAAATCCATGATAAGTTGCGCTAAATCCAAATCCTTAGTGCTCTTGGGGGTTATAAAATCAAGGTCATACTTTTATAGGATAAAATTTGAGTTAGCAACTTTACTTTTAATAAGGAAACGTTTCAAGAGATACAACATGGGATTTGAGTTTGCAACAACTTTGGTTTGAATTGGGAGTATGTAATGACATAGATTCTAAACTGAAAAGAAAATGACTAAGGATAAGTTATCCTCATGAGCGTAGGAGAGGGGTTGAACGAACAGGTTCTGGCTCACATAATATATGACTTGGTTTTGACGACAACCTTGGTGATGACCAATTTGGATATTGAAATGTAAAGGATGAAATCCTTCGTAAAATCGAGAGGGAAAACCAATGGGGTGGAAATTAGAGCCTATTTCAATGCGTCAAAAGATGCTTATTCTTGCTCGTCTCAAATGAAGGGGACATTTGAACAAAGCAAATGCAAGAATCCATGAACTATCATGGAACAATCCAGTATAAATCGACATAAGAAGTTTTTCTTGCCTTGAGGCTTTGCAATTAGCGATAGGTCCTTGAAGGGGGAAGGTTCATAATGGATTGAACTTTCTGGGAAATAATGAATCCAAGCAATCGACTAGCAGGAATGCAAAAACATACTTGAGGGGGTTCAAGTGGATGTTATATTTGTGACATATAAGGAACACTTGTTGCAAATCCTCTAGATATTGCAAGCATTTATTGGATAGTGTCATGAGGTCGTCCAAGTATGCGAGGATAATGTGAAAAATATCATGAAAACAATATGACATGGCACGCTGAAAAGTAGCTGAACAAATCACATGACTTGGTAAGAGAAGGTTATCCATGGGATGGTGGAGGTTGTTTTATGCTGGTCATATTGGCATATTTGAATATAGTTATAGCCATAGAATCCATCCATGAAGGAAAAAACCTCATGCCTAGTGCAAGAATCACGACTTGGTCGATGAAGGGGGTGGGGTAATTGTCTTTAGGACTTGTTAAATTAAGATCATGGAAGTCATTAGAGACAAGTATGGTTCCTTGCTTCTTATAGACTACAATGGGGTTGGATACCCATGCGATATACATAATAGGATAAATGAATCCATCTTTATGAAACTTATTAATCTTGACTTTAATAATCGACGATTTTGAAGGGTGAATAGATGTATTCTTTTGGCACACAAGTGCAACCTCTGATCATGTATCAATATGGTGTTTAATGATGGCGGGGTCGAGTCTCAGGAATTTCAGTATAAGATCAAGTAAAAATGTCATGGAACTCTTGAAAGAGTGATTTATAGGAAGCAATCTATTTAAGAGTACAAGAGGAACCTAAAAGGATGTTCTTTGTCAAAACCCCAAATTTTCCGAAAAATTTAAAATTTTGTAAATACAGATAAACTTCATTAATGCAGTCAACTAATTGTTTTAATTAGTTATATGTTAATGATTTCATAATCTGAATTATCTACTTGATTATGTTTATCTTATAGAATAATTCTTTTTCAGTTTTATGACTTGTTTTTCTTTGCGACCACAAGGTGGAACTGTCTTGGTATTCTGGGCTTACTTAGCTTTTGAGCTAACGCAACAAGTTTACCTGCTCTTACAGATTTACATGTAAGAAAGATCCGGTGCTGCTTGTCATTAATCATTACGCATACAGATATAAGTTTGTTGCAAAAATAATATCTTAGTAAAAGAATATAACTGCTATTCAATTCCAATGCTGAGGTAAAACCATTAAATTGTTATTCTTTTTAAGGTGCCATGGAAACGAGATTCAGTCCTATTAGTATTGGTGACAGTTGCTTTCTCTCTAGTAGTTGTAATTTATAGTTCTTATTGTGTACTAATTCTTCGATGTTTACCATGGTCATCGTGTGTGTAAACGCCTTAATCTTTCTTTGCATATAGACTAAGAATGGCAGAGTTATTATGTTAAGGGTTTAATTTAAATTGTGAACAAATACCATTTACGTCATGATAGATCTGGTTAATGCTTGTGATATGAACGTAATGTATATTGATAATGAGTTTATGTACCAATAATCCCACTTCCAAAACTTTGAAGTTTTAAGGGATTATAACCTTATTGCATACTGCATTCAATTAGACTATAATAGTGTTGAAGAATTTAATTCCTCTGCACTATATTTGCTTGGAAAATTATTATCCTATTATGGTTAATATATCATTAAAATTTCAATGTTAAGCCCTTAAGCATTTTAAGACTTATCATGCAAGAAGGGTATTTACCATAATTTGACTTTTATGAAAATCCTTTATAACATCAAAAAGTATAAACTTAGGATAGGGTTATAGTTGTTGGTTGAGTGAATACTTTGCAATGGAAAGGAGTCATGAAAAAAAATAGAGCGCGCCCCATGATGAGTTTATGGTTATTCCTTGGTCTAAGTTTTATAACCGTTTATTATTTGCGTCCCTTGCTTGCATAATGTGCTAGGTCATGTAAACGTTTATAACCTTGATCTTTGATAGATGCATAATCGTTGGTATGAATAATCATCATGTATAATGGATGGGTCGTAGTGTTTGATGATACCCTGTACAAGTTTTAAGACCCAACAATATAAAAAATGCGTTGTTGCTTGCAATCCAGCGTGCAAGCTAGGTTGACTTCGGGGGGTAAAGATTATGGTGGAAATTTGAAATCCCACAAATGATTGGAATGAAAGTCATCTCGTGATTGCTCATTGAGACTATAGGGATTACCCACTGCATGCAAATAATTTACTTGGTGAACGTGGCATCATTCCAGCCAAGTGTTATGTGGATAAAAGGCACTGTCGAACCCTAGACTCGTTATTTCCCTGTTGTTTTCGGCCTCCAGCCGCTCTGCTACTGTGTTAGTTTCCCACCCTGTCGCTCTGTAATATGTTGCTGACAGTCTCTCGGCTTGGCTTCTTTGTTTCCTGTATGGTGTGAGCTCGCCCTGCACGTTCAATGGAGAAGAGTTGTAAGCTTTTACTTGCTGTTGGAACCGGGTTGTTGGTTTTCCTTCAGAGTTTATTCTTCGTTGCTTGCTCCTTTAAGTGATCTTCAGTCTGCAAGTGTCTTATTCTCCCACGGCCCAGTAGTGAGCGTTGTGGCTTCACCTCTCGAGTTTGTTGGGTCTTAGGGTTTTTCAGTAGAGTGGTTTTTGAAGTTGGAAAAGTTACGGCCAAAGCATTCACACTTGCTTGGCTTGTCTCCCCATTGTTCGAAGTTCGCTAGTCACTGCTGCGTGGGTTAACTTAGTTTCTCCTGTGGAAGATGAAGGTTAGGCTCCTCCTCGCGTTGGTAGTTGCACTACTGTTGGTGGGTGGTTTCGTTTTCGTTAAGATTTGAGGTAAGAAGCAAATACATTAACTTCATTTTTTTTTTAATATGTTCCAACTTATACACAACGAGATATTAACATTTTTATTGTTTGATGTTACACAGGTGTCGACCTGTCCCTTTGCGTGGTTGGTGCGAGGCTGTGGCAACAACTTGCTCACGGGTAAGCCTTGGACTCTCCATGGAAGTTCTTCCTTGTCCGGTCCCTTATGGGACATTTGTTGGTTGGTCGCCGTGGCCTGCAAAACCCTCGTGGTTTTGGTTTACCTGGGTTTTCTATTTTTAGTTGATGTTAAAAACCATTGCTTTATGCGGGGTTTTCGGCTTAGGCCGTGACTGTAAATTTTGGTTTTTGTTCTTGTTACTGTGTATATATAAGTAAATGAAAGAACGGCTATTAGGCCTCACTCTGTGAATTTTTGTTGAATCCGAGAGGCATTAGAAGAGCTTAAACTCTTTGGTTTTACCTCTGCTGTAAATTTTTGATATATTAGGGTTTTACCCTAACTTGGCTATATAAACAAATGTATTTACCGTTTCTTTCAATTACTTTTAATTACAATGTACTACTGTATTTAGCTGGTTATTACTTATATTGTGTAAATGGTTATTTAAGCTCGGTGATTCTAGCATGTTTATGTTCTGTAAATTTCCTTTCTGCAAGTTATTTGTATTTAAGTTTACTTTGTAAATTATTAGGATAACTGTATATTGTTTCTATATTATCTTGCTTTGATTCACTTCATTCTAAATAAATTTTAAATATTGTTATATAACTGTTATGTTTCAGAATATAAGTAATTTCATGTTTTTATAGTCGTACTTATGTAACTAATAGTTACATTTTTTAAAGTACAGAATTCATATTTACTTGTTATTTATTATAATGAGATAAGAATAGTATCTTACATGTAAGTAATATTGCCCCTATAATTATATATGTTATCTTTTTATTTAGTTTATTTATAGGTGTATAGAGAGATAATAGTCTATTTTTTATTTCTTATGTTACCCTATTTGTATTACAATAATAGTATTTATAATTGAAAAGAATAATAAACTATCTATATTCTTTCCTATGAACTGTATTGTGGTGTTTATTTTAAATTATAAATGAAACAAGTTAGTAGCCGTATAACTTGTTTAAGTTCAGTTAGGTAAAATGAAAAAGTTATTTATATTACAGCGTAATTAAAAATCTTATACCAATTAGTTTTAGCTTTAGAAATAAATCTAAGTTTGTTTATCCTCACTCACAGTTTGAGTGCTATAAAAAAAATACAGTAACTATTTATTCTATACAGGAAAGAAATAACTTGTAGAGATGAATGGCATTCTAATTTAACCTGTTACTACATATTTTAACTTTTATATATTCTCTTCCTTTTGCTTTGAAGTAGATATAAAGATTTCGAAAGTGAATATTGTAAAAGGAATTGTTTCATCTACCAAACATACTACTGTTAGTAAAATGATATAGCTTCTTTTTCTGTTTCTAATACTCTGACATTCTTAGTCTAGATTTAACACGATTCTATGTACAAAATACTAATTTCTTCTGATAACAAATAAAATAAAAGATTCTATTATTCAGGCTAACCTCTTATTCTATATTCGCATCATACTATCTTCATTTAACTACACCACCTGTGCTAGAGTACGATCTGGATTACTCCAGATGGGGAAAAACACAGGTAGGGTTTGTTTCTCATTAAGAATAATTCCATTACTAAACAAGCTAAGATATTCTATCCTTTGAGTTTTTACACTATAAACTGCAAATGCATCATTCAATCACACACAGATAATAACGCAGAAACTAATAAATAGTAGAACCTGTTCTTAAATCTTGGTTGACAACAGCAATGGTAGGCTGTTCCTCCCTACCAACGCCTGGAGAGCACTCAAACAACGACTCCTCAGGACCCCCGAGCTTTCTCTAGTCTCCCTGGCTGGAACTAGGTGCAACAAATAATCAAGTATTAGTCCTGAGACTCAATACCAGTCCTGAACTTATCAGTCAATTCTCTCAGCTAGCAAGCTGTATCAGACCAAGTTACTGCATTTTATCTCTCAAACACCTTCCTTACAGTTTTCCCTTTTCCCCAATGAATTCCTTGAAGTGCATTCCACTTGAATGATTCTTCTCTTGGAAAATATCTGAGCAGCCTCAGCTTTCTACATTGGGTACTTTTAAAAGATTGCCTAGGTCTTTTTGGGTTAGTTGTCATTAATTGAGCCACTTGCTCTGATCCCGCTTTCTTGGGGTATCATGACCCCAAATGTAGGGAAGTTGCCACCTGCAACATAGGAAGTGTTTGAGGATTATGCCACTTGTCTTTTGCTCTCCACCTAGTTCCTTCCACCAGTTTGACCAGTAACACTCTTATTAACAGCTCGCCCAAGCTGTTGTCTCCACTTTTTATTTATTAAAAATAAAATATTCATAATTACATTCCACATATTTTGACTCAGCTGAGTCATCAGTTCCTACTTAGCATTAAATTTAACATAATGTCTTAGGAATCAAATTAAAACAAATAACATTATTTTACAAAATTGGGGTATGTGACATACACACCCCCTTAAAATGTAACATCATCCTCGATGTTACTTATTCTTCATCTTCCGAAGTCCCGTGGAACAGATTTGGGTATGCTTCCCGCATCTTACTTTCTAGTTCCCAGGTGGCCTCTTCAGGACTAAGGTGCTTTCATTGCACCTTCACCTGTCCAATGGTATAGTTCCGAAGTGTAATTTCCCTCCTCCCGAGGATACAGTCCGGTTCCACCAGAATTTCTCCTTATGGTTCCACCTGCACAACATTCTAATCAACCACATGAGTAGCATCATGAACATACTTCTTTAAAACAGAGATATGAAAAACATTATGTACT
This sequence comes from Pseudotsuga menziesii, assembly GCA_001517045.1. Classification (NCBI taxonomy): domain Eukaryota; kingdom Viridiplantae; phylum Streptophyta; class Pinopsida; order Pinales; family Pinaceae; genus Pseudotsuga; species Pseudotsuga menziesii. The sequence continues at coordinate 350,528 of LPNX010530587.1, forward strand.
TTCAAGTTAGGTGGTAATGCTAGTTGGTAAGAAACTTGATCAATCCTAGACAAAATTTCAAATGGACCACAGTAACGTGGTGCTAACTTTGCACAACTCCCGAGTCTTAGAGAGATTTTCTTTGGCCTTACCTTGATGAACACATGTTCACCTACCTTGAACTCCTTGGGAGTTATTTTCAAGTCTGCTTGACTTTTCTGCCAATCCTGTGCCACCTTCAGATTTCCCTGCACTTGCTTCACAATCTCTTCCATTTCTTTCAACAATTCTGGACCCAACACTAATCTATATACTGGATTATTCCAAGAGATAGGAGTGTTGCATTTCGTCCATATAAAATTTCAAATGGAATAAATTTAGCTGATGACTGATAGTTATTATTATATGCAAACTCTGCTAGATGTAAATAATCTTCCCACTTACCTGGATGATCTTTCACATACATTCTCAATAAATCCTCTAGTACTTGATTCACTCTTTCAGTTTGTCCATCTGTTTGAGGATGGAAGGAAGTACTAAAGTTCAATATTGTATTTAATCCTTTAAACAAGGATTTCCAAAAATTTCCTATGAATTTAGGATCTCTGTCTGAGATTATAACTTTCGGTACTCCATGTAACCGAAAAATCTGCTTTAAGAAGATATCAGCTATATTGGCAGCCTTGTAAGTAGTTTTAACAGGAATAAAATGTGCTACCTTGCTTAACTTATCAACCACCACCATAATAGAGTCATTTTGATTTTGATTTTTGGGCAGTCCAGTAATAAAATCTAAGCTAATCACTTCCCATTTCCAGCTAGGAATAGGTAAAGGTTGTAGCAAACCAACTGGGTGTTGGTGTTCGATTTTCACCTGTTGACATTCTAAACACCTTGCAATGTATTCAGCTACTTCAGTTTTCATATTTGGCCAAAAATATTCTTTTCTTAGCATGGTTATAGTCTTTTGATAACCTGGGTGACTTGAATATGGTGTTTTGTGGACTTCATCCATGATTAACAACTTAACCTTAGGCACATTAGGTACATACAGTTTATCTTTAAATAATAAAAATTCATTTTCATTTAAACTATAGCCTTTTATTAAGCTTTCTGTAGGTTCTTCCTTAGTTGTAATTTGCAATTTCAGATAAATTTCATCTTGTTTTACCCCTTCTTTAAGCTGTTCATTTAAATCAGAAGCATAAGTGCTGATTGCTGCTGTAAAGTTCAGCTTTGCGTCTCTTCTTAATGCATCAACCACCTTATTTTTCTTACCCTTTATGTGCTGGATTTCAAAATCATATTCGCTTAAGAAAGATAACCACCTAGCTTGTCTAGCGTTTAAATTAGGCTGATCTAGAAGATATTTCAGTCCTTTATTATTAGTCATTAAAATAATTTTTCTGTCGATTAAATGATGTCGCCACATTTTTAAGGCATGTATTACAGCTGCTAGTTCTAGATCATAAGTTACATAATTATTTTCGTGAATTTTTAACTTTGTAGACTCATAGGCAATGACATGCCCTTCTTGAGTCAGAACACTGCCTAAGCCATCATTACATACTACGAAATCTTTGTTAGGATCTGCTATTCTTAGAATAGGTGCACTAGTCAATAAGGTTTTTAACTTCTTAAAACTTTCTTCACATTTCAGGTTCCAGTCAAATTTCATTCCTTTCTTTTGTAAGGAAGTTATCGGATTTGCTATCCTTGAAAAGCCTTCAATGAATCTCCGGTAATAACCGGTAATTCCCATGAACGACCTAACATCCGTTACATCTTTAGGAACCGGCCAATCTTTGATTGCCCGTATCTTTTCAAGATCTACAAAAATCCCTTCCTTAGTCACTACATGACCTAAGTACTGAATTTCATCCTTAAAGAAGTCACACTTACTAAACTTCACGAAGAGTTGATGTTCTCGCAACTCTTGTAAAACTATTTTTAGGTGTTGTTTATGTTCTTCTTCCATTTTAGAGTAAATTAGGATGTCGTCGATAAACACGACCACAAAATTATCTAAATACTTATGCATTATATTATTCATTAAGCACATAAAGACAACTGGGGCGTTAGTAAGCCCGAATGGCATTATGACAAACTCGTAGTGTCCATACCTTGTTCTAAAGGCTATCTTGAAGATATCTTCTTCTTTAATTCTTACTTGATGATATCCTGACCTCAAATCTATCTTCGAAAACACCGTGGCTCCACGTAGTTGATCAAAAAGATCATCTATACAGGGCAACGGATATCTATTTTTAATAGTCATCTTGTTCAGTTGACGGTAATCTATGCATAATCGCATAGTTCCGTCTTTCTTTTTAACGAAGATGACCGGTGCTCCCCAAGGAGACACACTAGGTCGAATGTACTTTTTTATCAATTAACTCTTTTAATTGTGATTTTAACTCATTAAGTTCTAAAATGTTCATTCGATAAGGGGCCTTGGAACTAGGTACCGCACTTGGTACCAGTTCAATGGTGAAATTCAATTCCCTCCTTGGAGGTAATCCTGGAATTTCTTCTGGGAATACGTCAGTATATTCTTTTAAAACAGGAATATTTTCTATTTTTAACTTATCTATTTTAGTTTTACCTTCCTCATCTGTAATAGTTACTGCATAGGCTTTACATCCTTTTCTAACAGCTCTTTTAAGATGTGAAGCATAAATCTGCCTCACTATAGTTTTTCTAGGAATACCCTTAACCTTTACTGGTTGTTCATCACTATTTAAACATGTAAAATTTTTGTCGTAACAGATTAAAATTACTTTATGCTGTTCTAACCAGTCCATACCAATCAACAAATCATATGAGCCAAGTGGCAAAACATTAAGCTTAGCTACAGTTTCAAATTCATCCATAAGTAAAGCACATTCTTTCACAAAACATTTTACTTTTCTTTTTTCCCCAGTGGCTAATTGAACTAACCAAGAATTCTCAAACTTATCGATAGACAACTTACATTTTTCCACTATTTGAGGTGCAATATAACTGAGACTAGCTCCTGTGTCAATTAAAATGGTTACAGGAGTCTGATTAATCATACCTTCTACTTCCACCATGGAAGTATGATAGTCAGCTTGGCGGTTCTCCAAAGCCGCGTTAATTCTGGGCATGATCCTACCTAGTTCCCCAACAGTCATCTCCTCCTGTACAGTATGAATATTGCTGACAGTCTTTTTTCGGTGTGGACAGACCGAGGCATAGTGCGGGCCATTACATTCCCAGCACTTAACAGGCTCTTTACGTTCAAAACTCTTGGTAAAATTTTCATGGTTATTTGCAGCTTCCTTGCCCTTAAAATTATTCCAATTGGTGGAAGTACCATTCCTATTTCCCTAGAAATTCTTGTTGTTAGCATAATTTTTGGTCTTGTTATTCTTGAAATTCCTATGGGGTACAAATTCCTTCTTCTTAAATTCAGGATGATTGTTATTTTTCTTAGCCTTCCAGTTGGCCAAGCCTTCTTTCTTTCGGTTCTGCTTAAAAAAAAAATTAGCCTTCCTCATAGCTTCCGCCAAAGTCTTCGGGTTATCATATTCAATTCTGTCTTTGATATGATACGGTAGACAGCTAAGAAATCGCTGTACTTTAGGTTTCTCGTCTACTAGGTAGGGTACGTACCTAAGTAAACTTAAGAATTTGCTGTTCAAATCCTTCATTGTCATTGAACCTAACTTCAATTCATAAAATTCTTTATCTCTTTCCTCGTAATATTGCTCAGACAAAAATTTATTTTTGAAATACCTTTTAAAGGTACTCCAATTAACTTCTTTTTTTCTTATACCCTTAACTCTCTTCAGGTCTTGCCACCATATGTCAGCTTTTCCTAAGAGGTTGTATATTGCCATCCTTTCCTTTAACTGATTAGAGTAATTATATATATGAAAATATTTCTTCATACCGGATAACCAAGACTCTGCTTCCTCCCCCTTCTCAGTCTCTCCATTAAAAGTTGGGGGCTTTATCTTTTTAAACTCCCCTGAAATTTCCTGATATGGTATGCATTTCTTCTTTTTGTCATACAAATCCTCTTCACTACTATCAATAGTAGTATGGTAACTTTGTTGTTAACCAAACCCTTCATATGATGAACTGCTTTCAGTCTTTGCAAGCTTCATCTTTTTGGATTTTCTTTGATGACTAACATCCTCAGATTCTGACCTTTTACTCTTTCCTTCAGTTTAGAACTTTTCTATTAAAATTTGGTTCAATTATTCCTGAGCCTTTAGGATCCTTTCATTCTCCTTCTTTACTGATTCCATTTCAGTTTTTAAATCTTTTACGGTCTGTAACAGCTCCGAGGAGTTAGCATTCCCCTCTTCTAACATAGGTTCTCTGGGCAAATTTATTGTTTCTGTATCTGGAGACTCCTCCTGTGCATACTCTCCCAGCTTTTCCATACCTGCCTGTTAAACTTCAAAAAAGGAAATTTTCTGTTCTTAACATAAAACAAAATATATGTTAGCATATTATTTTAATTTACTGTTCTATGAAAGCTAGTTGGGCTACATCAAGGCCTAGTGTTTGAAACTTGTGCTCTGATACTACATGTCAAAACCCCAAATTTTCCGAAAAATTTAAAATTTTATAAATACAGATAAACTTCATTAATGCAGTCAACTAATTGTTTTAATTAGTTATATGTTAATGATTTCATAATCTGAATTATCTACTTGATTATGTTTATCTTATAGAATAATTCTTTTTCAGTTTAATGACTTGTTTTTCTTTGCGACCAAAAGGTGGAACTGTCTTGGTATTCTGGGCTTACTTAGCTTTTGAGCTAATGCAGAAAGTTTACCTGCTCTTACAGATTTACAGGTACGAAAGATCCGGTGCTGCTTGTCATTAATCATTACGCATACAGATATAAGTTCGTTACAAAAATAATATCTCAGTAAAAGAATATAATTGCTATTCAATTCCAATGCTGAGGTAAAACCATTAAATTGTTATTCTTTTTAAGGCGCCATGGAAACGAGATTCAGTCCTATCAGTATTGGTGACAGTTGCTTTCTCTCTAGTAGTTGTAATTTATAGTTCTTATTGTGTACTAATTCTTCGATGTTTACCATGGTCGTCATGTGTGTAAATGCCTTAATCTTTCTTTGCATATAGACTAAGAATGGCAGGGTTATTATGTTAACGGTTTAATTTAAATTGTGAACAAATACCATTTACGTCATGATAGATTTGGTTAATGCTTGTGATATGAACGTAATGTATATTGATAATGAGTTTATGTACCAATAATCCCACTTCCAAAACTTTGAAGTTTTAAGGGATTATAACCTTATTGCATACTGCATTCAATTAGACTATAATAGTGTTGAAGAATTTAATTCCTCTGCACTATATTTTCTTGGAAAATTATTATCCCGTTATGGTTAATATATCATTAAAATTTCAATGTTAATCCCTTAAGCATTTTAAGACTTATCATGCTCAAATGTAAACCTTACTAGTTTAATAATTAAACATTCAAAGGTAATGAGGTTAACATTAGCAAGAAGGGTATTTACCATAATTTGATTTTTATGAAAATCCTTTATAACATCAAATAGTATAAACTTAGGATAGGGTTATAGTCATTGGTTGAGAGAATACTTTGCAATGGAAAGGAGTCATGAAAAAAAATAGAGCGTGCCCCATGATGAGCTTATGGTTATTCCTTGGTCTAAGTTTTATAACCGTTTATTATTTGCGTCCCTTGCTTGCATAATGTGCTAGGTCGTGTAAACGTTTATAACCTTGATCTTTGATAAATTCATAATCGTTGGTATGAATAATCATCATGTAAAATGGATGGGTCGTAGTGTTTGATTATACCCTGTACAAGTTTTAAGACCTAACAATATAAATAATGTGTTGTTGTTTGCAATCCAGCGTGCAAGCTAGGTTGACTTCGGGGGGTAAAGATTATGGTGGAAATTTGAAATCCCACAAATGATTGGAATGAAAGTCATCTCATGATTGCTCGTCGAGACTATAGGGATTACCCACTGCATGCAAATAATTTACTTGGTGAATGTGGAATCATTCCAGCCAAGTGTTATGTGGATAAAAGGCACTGTTGAACCCTAGACTCATTATTTCCCCGTTGTTTTCGGCCTCCGGCCGCTTTGCTATTGTGTTATTTTCCCACCCTGTCGCTCTGCAATATGTCGCTGATAGTCTCTCGGCTTGGCTTCTTTGTTTCCTATATGGTGTGAGCCCTCCCTGCACGTTCAATGGAGAAGAGTTGTAAGCTTTTACTTGCTGTTGGAACTGGGTTGTTGGTTTTCCTTCAGAGTTTATTCTTCGCTGCTTGCTCCTTTCAGTAATCTTCAGTCTGCAAGTGTCTTATTCTCCCACGGCCTAGTAGTGAGCATTGTGGCTTCACCTCTCGAGTTTGTTGGGTCTTAGGGTTTTTCAGTAGAGTGGTTTTTGGAGTTGGAAAAGTTATGGCCAAAGCATTCACACCTGCTTGGCTTGTCTCCCCATCGTTCAGACTTCGCTGGTCACTACTGCGTGGGTTAACTCCGTTTCTCCTATGGTAGATGGAGGTTTGGCTCCTCCTCGCGTTGGTAGCTGCACTGCTGTTGGTGGGTGGTTTCGTTTTCGTTAAGATTTGAGGTAAGAAGCAAATACATTAACTTCGTTTCTTGTTTTAATATGTTCCAGCTTATACACAGCGAGATATTAACAATTTTATTGTTTGATGTTACACAAGTGTCGACCTGTCCCTCCGCGTGGTTGGTGCGAGGCTGTGGCAACGACTTGCTCACGGGTAAGCCTTGGACTCTCCATGGCAATTCTTCCTTGTCCGGTCCCTTATGGGACATTTTTTGGTTGGTCACCGCGGCCTGCAAAACCCTCGTGGTTTTGGTTTACCTGGGTTCGCTGTTTTTAGTTGATGTTAAAAACCCTTGCTTTATGCGGGGTTTTCGGCTTAGGCCGTGACTGTAAATTTTGGTTTTTATTCTTGTTACTGTGTATATATAAGTAAATGAAAGAAGGGCTGTTAGGCCTCACTCTGTGAATTTTTGTTGAAGTCGAGAGGCATTAGAAGAGCTTAAACTCTTTGGTTTTACCTCTGCTGTAAATTTTTGATATATTAGGGTTTTACCCTAATTTGGCTATATAAACAAATGTATTTACCGTTTCTTTCAATCACTTTTAATTACAATGTACTACTGTATTTAACTGGTTATTACTTATATTGTGTAAATGGTTATTTAAGCTCGGTGAGTCGAGCATGTTTATGTTCTGTAAATTTTCTTTCTGCAAGTTATTTGTATTTAAGTTTAGTTTGTAAATTATTAGGATAACTGTATATTGTTTCTATATTATCTTGCTTTGATTCACTTCATTCTAAATAAATTTTAAATATTGTTTTATAACTGTTATCTTTCAGAATATAAGTAATTTCATGTTTTTATAGTCGTACTTATGTAACTGATAGTTACATCTTTTAAAGTACAGAATTCATATTTACTTGTTATTTATTATAATGAAATAAGAATAGTATCTTACCTGTAAGTAATATTGCTCCTATAATTATATATGTTATCTTTTTATTTAGTTTATTTATAGGTGTATAGAGAGATAGTATTCTATTGGTTATTTCTTATGTTACCCTATTTATATTACAATAATAGTATTTATAATTTAAAAGAATAACAAACTATCTATATTCTTTCCTATGAACTGTATTGTGGTGTTTATTTTAAATTATAAATGAAACAAGTTAGTAGCTATATAACTTGTTTAAGTTCAGTTAGGTAAAATGAAAAAGTTATTTATATTACAGCGTAATTAAAAATCTTAAACCAATTAGTTTTAGCTTTAGAAATAAATCTAAGTTTGTCTATCCTCACTCACAGTTTGAATGCTATAAAAAAATACAGTAACTATTTATTCTATATAGGAAAGAAATAACTTGTAGAGATGAATGGAATTCTAATTTAACCTGTTACTACATATTTTAACTTTTATATATTCTCTTCCTTTTGCTTCGAAGTAGATATAAAGATTTTGAAAGTCAATACTGTAGAAGGAATTGTTTCATCTACCAAACATACTATTGTCAGTAAAATGATATAGCTTCTTTTTCTGTTTCTAATACTCTGACATTCTTAGTCTAGATTTAACACTATTCTATGTACAAAATACTAATTTCTTCTGATAACAAATAAAAGAAAGCATTCTATTATTCAGGCTAACCTCTTATTCTATATTCGCATCATACTATCTTCATTTAACTACACCACCTGTGCTAAAGTACGATCTGGATTACTCCAGATGGGGAAAAACACAGGTAGGGTTTGTTTCTCATTAAGAATAATTCCATTATTAAACAAGCTAAGATATTCTATCCTTTGGGTTTTTACACTATAAACTGCAAATGCATCATTCAATCACACATAGATAATAACGCAGAAACTAATAAATAGTAGAACATGTTCTTAAAGCTTGGTCGACAACAACAATGGGAGGCCGTTCCTCCCTACCAACTTCTGGAGAGCGCTCAAACAACGACTCCTTAGGACCCCCGAGCTTGCTCTGGTCTCCCTGACTGGAACTAGGTGCAGCAAATAATCAAGTACTAGTCCTGAGACTCAATACCAGTCCTAAACTTGTCAGTTAATTCTCTCAGCTAACAAGATGTATCAGATCAAGTTACTGCAGTTTATCTCTCAAACACTGTCAAAACCCCAAATTTTTCGAAAAATTTAAATTTTTTAAATGCATATAAATATCATAATTTCAGTAAACTAATTATTAAATTAGTTATATGTTACCAATTCATTATCTGAATTATTTATTGGTTATGTTTAAAGATAGAACAGTTCTTTTTAGTTTACTGACTTGTTTTCTCTTTGCGACCACAAGGTGGGACTGTCATGCAAAACTGGGCTTACTTAGCTTTCGAGCTAATGCAGAAAGTTTTCCTGTTCTTACAGACTACAGGGAAGAAGTTTGGGTGTTGCTTGTCGAATTTCTAAATTATTTAAATACAAGTTCGTCGCAAAATAAAAGCTCAGTAAGAAAATAAATGCTAAACAATTTCCAACGCTTATTGAGGTAAATTCATTAACTGTCCTTCTTTCTGGTAGAAGTAAATTTATGGTTCTTAATGATTACTGAACTATTTCATATCTATCATAGTCGTCAAGTGTAGAAATTCCTTACTAACTCTTTACCACAGGGTAAGAGTAGCAGAGTTATAAAATCTATGGTATAATTTCAATTTGTACAATTACGTTTACCTAGCAATGTAAACTGATAAGGGGTTTATGTATTACTGTTTCCATTTTCAAACCTTGAAGTTTAAAAGAATCTACAACTTTATTTCAAGCTACTTTTTGAGAAAACTATACTAATGTTGATGCATAGAGTTTTTTTATTCACACATCAACTGTTTTCAAACATAACTGGAGCTTACTTTAGTAAGATAGATATCTCACTGAAACAGGTTTTATCCTATCCTTTATATATATATATAAGGGACATGTCCTTAAGGGACTATAATTATTAAAAGAATGCATGACATAATAGTTATATGGCCTAACTATTTTATTATGGTGAATCTTTTGATAAGAGAAAATGTGGCTTAACCTTGCCATGTCATAATTTATGGTT
>LPNX010530587.1:360315-384019 GCA_001517045.1 Pseudotsuga menziesii
GGTGAATATTATTTACCTAGAAAGAAAGGTTATAATTATAACCATGCCATGATGTAGTGTTGATTTCATAAAACCATACTTTATAAGTATAAGGGTCGTCATATGATTTCCCACAACCTTGATGATTGCAATGACTAGGATTTATAGTAATGAAAAATTATATTGTTTCCATGCAGCGTATACGATGGCTGACTTGCAACGAGGACTAAAGTGTAACCATTGATTAAAATAAATGATTGGGAATCATTTTCTCAGTGGGACTTTCGCTAGAACTATACACTCAAACCCACAGTTCGTTAAATATTTGATGGTGTATCGTGGCGTTATCTTGACCATGAGCTGCATGAATATAAGGGACTCTCCCTCGAACCCTAATCTTATTATCCCTTCCGTTCTTCTTGATCTCCTATCGCTCTGCGATGGTGCTGGTGCACCCTTGTTGCGTCGCTCCTTTGCAATAATATTATCCCTGCTCGTTATCATCCTCGTGAGCTTGTCTAAAAACACGTTAAAGAATGCCGTCCCGAAGTGTTACTGATTGATAGGTGTTAGTGGTTCTTCCTTCAGGGTTTCGCTGTCTTATTAGCTCAATCCTGAACCCTTGACTGAAACAAACTCCCTCCTCAGTGAGAGTCGAATTCTTGTCCTTCTGCATTGTGATTGGGTATTGCTGTATGTTAATCCTCTTCTCCCTTCCTGCAGTAGGGTTTCATCCTCGCGTTGGTGGTTATTTTATTGTTGCTGGTGGTCGCGCCTCAATATAAAGATTAGGTAGGAAGACTGTAAGTCCTTCCTCCATTTTACTGTCTTGTTTTAAATACATGAATATTTATTCCAGCTTACAAATTTTTAACATTACTGTGTTCTTCATGGATACAGGTCTCGGCCCTCCCTTTTGCGCGGCTTGTGGTACAAAGTTGGGCAGCAGTTACAAGTTCACGGTAAGCCTGGTTAAAACATGGCACTTTCTCCTTGTGTGGTCCCTTTGGGACTTTTGAGGGTTGGTGTGTTGAGGCATGCAACCCTTACGGTTTCAGTTTATCCTATTAGTTAGTTTGTTATTTTTGTGGTTGATGAGGCCCTGCATTGTACGAGGGTGCTCCAGCTTCGACCGTAACTGTAGATGTTAGTTTTTGTTTCAATACTGGGTAAGAAGTAAAGATGTAACAGTGGGCAGTTATGCCATACTCTCAAATACTTGAAGAGGCCGAGGGTTTTGGAAAGTCGTCCGACTTTTGCTTATCTTTGATGCGTATAAATCATGAGGCTGTAAGCTAAAGTTGGAAAGGGGTTTACAACCCTCGATTTCTTACTTCTGTTTGTAATTTGATATTATAGGGTTTTCACCCTAACTCCATAATATAAGTTATTAATGCGGTTTTTTTTTAAATATTTCTTTATTTATAATGCAGTACTGAAATTTGTTTGTTTACTTGTGTTATAATCATCATATTTGGAGCTTGGCAGTAAGAAAATATTTACAGCATTTTGCAATTATCTTTGATTTATAATATACCTCTGTAAATTATGAGGTTATTAGTTAGGTTGTATAATATTTGCTTAAGCTCGATAAGTCGAGCATTCTGTCACTCTGTTGATTAATGGCCGTACGTTAATGTACTTGATTTTTATTCCATAATAATTTCATAAATTATTATTAGGGTTTTCTTGTACATAAAAACTATTCATGTTATTATATAATTTTAATAAAAGAATAAAATAAAACAATTCATGTTTTTTTGTGGAGTGCTTAAGTAACTAACAGTTACTTCTTTTTCTCTTAGGTATAAAAGTTATATTTTATTTCATGTTACTAAAATTAGATAGAACACTATAATAATACTGTTTCTATACTTAGTATATAACCTGCATACTTAGTCCATGCATCATATATAATAGAAATAATATATTATAAAATGTTATCTTACTTGTAAGTACTATGGCTTCTATTGCTATTTATACTTAGTTTACTTTATTTAAAAGAATTGTAAATGTTGTTATAAAATTGTTACCCTTATTCTCTGTTTATTTATAATCGTAAATAAACTTCGTAATTTATTACTGTGTTATTACACTTAATGTACTATATTCTTTACATAAGTACTCTCTGTATTCTAGATTGTCTTGATTATGTTGCAGGTTAATATTTAGAAAAATAGAAGTAAAAGAACTAAGTATTGCATTTGATGACAACTTAAAAGTATAGGATGGCATTTATAGAATTTGTTTATGCTTAACTGAATAAAACTAAATAAATGAAACACATAGATTACTATCCATAAGTATAATCTGGAATTCAATAAGTCACCTGTAGAAACAAATCAACATTCTAGTTAATCTTTCTTTCAATTTTTTTGTTTATTATACAAGTAGTAGTTAAATCTGGAAAGAAGTAGACTGTAAAGCATCTTTATTCAACTTAATCCCACTCTAGTGAACTATTATACTCTTCTCTTGAATTCAATTAAGCAAGAGATTACTGGAAGTAACTACTGTATCAAAAACTGTTTTATCTACTCATTCCTGCTACTGTCAGTAATTAATATAGCTTCTTTCTCTGTTTCTAAAAGACGGACAGTTTCAGTACAGGTTAATACTACTAATACAATGATATTTCTTCTAATAACAACACAAAGAAAAATATTCTATAACTCCATTAACATTCTATTCTGCATTTTCATCATACTATTTTCATTTATAATTTCACCCTTGTGCTGGAGTACGATTTGGTCACTCTAGATGAGGAAAAACACAGGAGGGGTTTTATTTTTCATCAAAAGATTCTATTACTAAACAAACTAAAAACAAATTCATTACCAAACCATCTAAATCTTTACATCATAAGCTATAAACATAACATTCAATCATATATATTTAATAAAATAAAGACTATTAGATGACAGAACCCATTCTTGAGCTTGGACAACAATAGCAATGGGAGGCTGTTCCTCCCTACCAACACCTGGAGAGCGCTCAAACAACGACTCGTCAGGACCCCCGAGCTTGCTCTGGTCTCCCTGGCTGGAACTAGGTGCATCAATAATCACGTACCAGTCTTCAAACTCAATACAAACCTTGAACTTATCAGTAAGTTCTCTCAGCTAGCAAGCTGTAACAGACCAAGTTACTGCAGATTCTCTCTCAAAACACATTCCTTACAGTTTTTCATTTTTCCCCAATGACTTCCTTGAAGAGAATTCCTCCTGAATGATTCTTCTCCTGGAAAATATCTGAGCAACCTCAGCTCTATTCATTGGGTACTTTTAAAAGATTTCCTAGGTCTTTTTGTGTTAGTTGTCATTTATTGAGCCACCTGCTCTGATCCCACTTTCTTGGGGGATCATGACACCCAAATGTAGGGAAGTTACCACCTGCAACATAGGAAGTGTTTGAGGATGTTGCCACTTGTATTTTTCCCTCCACCTAGTTCCTTCCACCAGTTTGACCAGTACACTCTTATTAACAGCTCTCCCATGCTGTTGTCTCCATTATTTATTTATTAATAATAAAATATTCAGAATTACATTCCACTTCTTTTGACTCTGCTGAGTCATCAGTTCCTACTTAGCATTAACTTTAACATAATGTCTTAGGAAATCAAATTAAACAATTAACATTATTTTACAAAATTGGGGTATGTGACAAACACCTTCCTTACAGTTTTCCCTTTTTCCAAATGAATTGCTTGAAGTGCATTCCACCTGAATGATTCTTCTCTTGGAAAATATCTGAGTAGCCTTAGCTCTCTACATTGGGTACTTTTAAAAGATTGCCTAGGTCTTTTTGGGTTAGTTGTCATTAATTGAGCCACCTGCTTTGATCCCACTTTCTTGGGGGATCATGACCCCAAATGTAGGGAAGTTGCCACCTGCAACATAGGAAGTGTTTGAGGATGCTGGCACTTATCTTTTGCTCTCCACCTAGTTTCTTCCACCAGTTTGACCAGTAACACTCTTATTGACAGCTCTCCCAAGCTGTTGTCTCCACTTTTTATTTATTAAAAATAAAATATTCAGAATTACATTCCACATCTTTTGACTCAGCTGAGTCATCAGTTACTACTTAGCATTAAATTTAACATAATGTCTTAGGAATCAAATTAAAACAAATAACATTATTTTACAAAACTGGGGTATGTGACATACACACCCCCTTAAAATGTAACATCGTCCTCGATGTTACTTATTCTTCATCTTTCGAAGTCCCCTGGAACATATTTGGGTATGCTTCTAGCATCTTACTTTCAATTTCCCAGGTGGCCTCTTCAGGACTAAGGTGCTTCCATTGCACCTTCACCTATCCAAAGGTGCAGTTCCGAAGTGTAATTTCCCTCCTCCGGAGGATACAGTCCGGTTCCACCAGAATTTCTCCTTATGGTTCCACCTGTACAACATTCCAATCAACCACATGAGTAGCATCATGAACATACTTCTTTAAAATAGAGATATGAAAAACATTATGTACTTTCAAGTTAGGTGGTAATGCTAGTTGGTAAGCAACTTGACCAATCCTAGACAAAATTTCAAATGGACCACAGTAACGTGGTGCTAACTTTGCACAACTCCCCAGTCTTAGAGAGATTTTCTTTGGCCTTACCTTGATGAACACATGTTCACCTACTTGGAACTCCTTGGGAGTTCTTTTCAAGTCTGCTTGACTTTTCTGCCAATCCCGTGCCACCTTCAGATTTCCCTGCACTTGCTTCACAATCTCTTCCATTTCTTTCAACAATTATGGACCCAACACTAATCTATCTACTGGATTATTCCAAGAGATAGGAGTGTTGCATTTTTGTCCATATAAAATTTCAAATGGACTAAATTTAGCTGAAGACTGATAGTTATTATTATATGGAAACTCTGCTAGATGTAAATAATCTTCCCACTTACCTGACTGATCTTTCACATACATTCTCAATAAATCCTCTAGCACCTGATTCACTCTTTCAGTTTGTCTATCTGTTTGAGGATGGAAGGAAGTACTGAAATTCAATATTGTATTTAATCCTTTAAACAAGGACTTCCAAAAATTTCCTGTGAATTTAGGATCTCTTTCTGAGATTATAACTTTCGGTACTCCATGTAACCGAAAAATCTACTTTAAGAAGATATCAGCTTTATTGACAACCTTGTAAGTAGTTTTAACAGGAATAAAATGTGCTGCCTTACTTAACTTATCAACCACCACCATAATAGAGTCATTTTGATTTTGATTTCTGGGCAGTCCAGTAATAAAATCTAAGCTAATCAATTCCCATTTCCAGCTAGGAATAGGTAAAGGTTGTAGCAAACCAGTTGGGTGTTGGTGTTCGGTTTTCACCTGTTGACATTCTAAACACCTTGCAATGTATTCAACTACTTCAGTTTTCATATTTGGACAAAAATATTCTTTTCTTAGCATGGTTACATTCTTTTGATAACCTGGGTGACCTGAATATGGTGTTTTATGGACTTCATCCAGGATTAACAACTTAACCTTAGGCACATTAGGTACATACAGTTTATCTTTAAATAATAAAAATTCATTTTCATTTAAACTATAACCTTTTATTAAGCTTTCTATAGGTTCTTCCTTAGCTGTAATTTGCAATTTCTGATAAATTTCATCTTGTTTTACCCCTTCTTTAAGCTGTTCATTTAAATCAGAAGCATAAGTGCTGATTGCTGCTGTAAAGTTCAGCTTTGCGTTTTTGCTTAATGCATCAGCCACCTTATTTTCCTTACCCTTTATATGTTGGATTTCTAAATCATATTCGCTTATGAAAGATAACCACCTAGCTTGTCTAGCGTTTAAATTAGGTTGATCTAGAAGATATTTTAGTCCTTTATTATTAGTCATTAAAATAAATCTTCTGTCGATTAAATGATGTTGCCACATTTTTAAGGCATGTATTACAACTGCTAGTTCTAGACCATAAATTGCATAATTCTTTTCGTGAATTTTTAACTTTCTAGACTCATAGGCAATGAAATGCCCTTCTTGAGTCAGAACACCGCCTAAGCCATCATTACAGGCATCAGTACATACTACGAAATCTTTGTTAGGATCTGTTATTCTTAGAATAGGTGCACTAGTCAATAAGGTTTTTAACTTCTTAAAACTTTCTTCACATTTCAGGTTCCAGTCAAATTTCTTTCCTTTCTTTTGTAAGGAAGTTATCGGATTTGCTATCCTTGAAAAGCCTTCAATGAATCTTCGGTAATAACTGGTAATTCCCATGAACGACCTAACATCCGTTACATCTTTAGGAACCGACCAATCTTTGATTTCCCGTATCTTTTTAGGATCTACAGAAATCCCTTCCTTAGTCACTATATGACCTAAGTACTGAATTTCATCCTTAAAGAAGTCACACTTACTAAACTTCACGAAGAGTTGATGTTCTCGCAACTCTTGTAAAACTATTTTTAGGGGTTCTTTATGTTCTTCTTCCATTTTAGAGTAAATTAGGATGTCGTCGATAAACACGACCACAAACTTATCTAAATACTTATGCATTATATTATTCATTAAGCACATAAAGACAGCTGGGGCGTTAGTAAGCCCGAATGGCATTATGACAAACTCGTAGTGTCCATACCTTGTTCTAAAGGCTGTCTTGAAGATATCTTCTTCTTTAATTCTTACTTGATGATATCCTGACCTCAAATCTATCTTCGAAAACACCGTGGCTCCACGTAGTTGATCAAAAAGATCATCTATACAGGGCAACGGATATCTATTTTTAATAGTCATCTTGTTCAGTTGACGGTAATCTATGCATAATCGCATAGTTCCGTCTTTCTTTTTAACGAAGATGACCGGTGCTCCCCAAGGAGACACACTAGGTCGAATGTACTTTTTATCAATTAACTCTTTTAATTGTGATTTTAACTCATTAAGTTCTAAAATGTTCATTCGATAAGGGGCCTTGGAACTAGGTACCGCACCTGGTACCAGTTCAATGGTGAAATCCAATTCCCTCCTTGGAGGTAATCCTAGAATTTCTTCTGGGAATACGTCAGTATATTATTTTAAAACAGGAATATTTTCTATTTTTAACTTATCTGTTTTATTTTTACCTTCCTCATCTGTAATAGTTACTGCATAGGCTTTACATCCTTTTCTAGCAGCTCTTTTAAGTTGTAAAGCCGAAATCTGCCTTACTATAGTTTTTTTAGGAATACCCTTAAACTTTACTGGTTGTTCATCACTATTTAAACATGGAAAAGTTTTGTCGTAACAGTTTAAAATTACTTTATGCTGTTCTAACCAATCCATACCAATCAGCAAATCATATGAGGCAAGTGGCAAAACATTAAGTTTAGCTACAGTTTCAAATTCATCCATAAGTAAAATACATTCTTTCACAAAACATGTTACTTTTCTTTTTTTCCCAGTGGCTAATTGAACTAATCAAGAATTCTCAAACTTATCGATAGACAACTTACATTTTTCCACTATCTGAGGTGCAATATAACTGAGACTAGCTCCTGGATCAATTAAAATGGTTACATGGGTCTGATTAATCATACCTTCTACTTCCACCATGGAAGTCTGATAGTCAGCTTGGTGGTTCTCCAAAGCCACGTTAATTCTGGGCATGCTCCTACCTAGTTCCCCAATAGTAATCTCCTCCTGTACAGTATGAATATTGCTGACAATGTTTTTTCGGTTTGGACAGACTGAGGCATAGTGTGAGCCATTACATTCCCAGCACTTAACATGCTCTTTACGTTCAAAAATCTTGGTAAAATTTCCATGGTTATTTGCAGCTTCCTTGCCCTTAAAATTATTCGAATTGTTGGAATTACCATTCCTATTTCCCTAGAAATTCTTGTTGTTAGAATAATTTTTGGTCTTGTTATTCTTGAAATTCCTATGGGGTACAAATTTCTTCTTCTTAAATTCAGGCTGATTGTTATTTTTCTTAGCTTTCCAGTTGGCCAAGCCTTCTTTCTTCCGGTTCTGCTTAAAACAAAAATTAGCCTTCCTCATAGCTTCCTCCAAAGTCTTCGGGTTATCATATTCAATTCTGTCTTTGATATGATACGATAGACAGCTAAGAAATCGCTGTATTTTAGGTTTCTCGTCTACTAGGTAGGGTACGTACCTAAGTAAACTTAAGAATTTGCTGTTCAAATCCTTCATTGTCATTGAACCTAACTTGAATTCATAAAATTCTTTAGCTCTTTCCTCGTAATATTGCTCAGACAAAAATTTATTTTTGAAATACCTTTTAAAGGTACTCCACTTAATTTCTTTTTCTCTTATACCCTTAACTCTCTTCAGGTCTTGCCACCATATGTCAGCTTTTCCTGAGAGGTTGTATATTTCTATCCTTGCCTTTAACTGATTAGAGTAATTATATATATGAAAATATTTCTTCATCCCGGATAACCAGGACTCTGCTTCCTCCCCCTTCTCAGTCTCTTCATTAAAAGTTGGGGTCTTTATCTTTTTAAACTCCCCTGAAATTTCCTCATATGGTATGTATTTCTTCTTTCTATCATACAAATCCTCTTCACTACTGCCAGTAGTAGTATGGTAACTTTGTTGTTAACCAAACCCTTCAGATGATGAACTACTTTCAGTCTTTGTAAGCTTCATCTTTTTGGATTTTCTTTGATGACTAACATCCTCAGATTCTGACCTTTTACTCTTTCCTTCAGTTTGGAACTTTTCTATTAAAATTTGGTTGAATTCTTCCTGAGCCTTTAGGATCCTTTCATTCTCCTTATTTACTGATTCCATTTCAGTTTTTAAATCTTTTACGGTTTGTAACAACTCTGAGGAGTTAGCAGTCCCCTTTTCTAACATAGGTTCTCTAGGAAAATTTCTTGTTTCTGTATCTGGAGACTCCTCTTGTGCATACTCTCCCAGTTTTTCCATATCTGCCTGTTAAACTTCAGAAAATGAAATTTTCTGTTTTTAACATAAAACAAAATATATGTTAGCATATTATTTTAATTTACTGTCCTATGAAAGCTAGTTGGGCTACATCAAGGCCTAGTGTTTGAACCTTGTGCTCTGATACCACATGTCAAAACCCCAAATTTTCCGAAAACTTTAAAATTTTTAAATACAGATAAACTTCATTAATGCAGTCAACTAATTGTTTTAATTAGTTATATGTTAATGATTTCATAATCTGAATTATCTACTTGATTATGTTTATCTTATAGAATAATTCTTTTTCAGTTTAATAACTTGTTTTTCTTTGCGACCACAAGGTGGAACTGTCTTGGTATTCTGGGCTTACTTAGCTTTTGAGCTAACGCAGAAAGTTTACCTGCTCTTACAGATTTATAAGTAAGAAAGATCCGGTGCTGCTTGTCATTAATCATTACGCATACAAATATAAGTTCTTTGCAAAAATAATATCTCAGTAAAAGAATATAACTGCTATTCAATTCCAATACTGAGGTAAAACCATTAAATTGTTATTCTTTTTAAGGCGCCATGGAAATGAGATTCAGTCCTATCAATATTGGTGACAGTTGCTTTCTCTCTAGTAGTTGTAATTTATAGTTCTTATTGTGTACTAATTCTTCAATGTTTACCATGGTCGTCGTGTGTGTAAACGCCTTAATCTTTCTTTGCATACAGACTAAGAATGGCAGGGTTATTATGTTAAGGGTTTAATTTAAATTGTGAACAAATACCATTTACATCATGATAGATCTGGTTAATGCTTGTGATAGATCAGTTCCTAATTAGCATTAAATTTAACATAATGTCTTAGGAATCAAATTAAAACAAATAACATTATTTTACAAAATTGAGGTATGTGACATTCTTGGTGACCCTTGGTTTAATCGAAATGTCCATCTAGATGATGGGAGAGATATTGGCCATATTACCTTCTTCAAAGGCATCTAGGGTTGGGATCAGATTTTTGAACCAGTTGACATTACCACGAGGGATAAAGTATTTTTGACTCAATGGATAACTGATCCAAATATGGAGAAGGGAGACTGGGTTCCTCAGGAATGAAATATGTGCGATGGTGCATATCATCCCAATGGAAATTCTGTTTAGTAAGAGATTCGAGAATTTATCCATCGCTTTGAAAGGATTGAAAAAACATGTCAGAGAGGTCTACATCTCTTGATACAATTGTAGTGTTATGAACTGATGAGGAAGGTTAATCACATAATGAGATGTAATCAATGTTGGTCATCCCATTTGAACATGACACAAGAGGGTGCACTTCTTCAATGGTGCTGACTTGATACTTCAGAGAACGTCAATACAGATCAGCCAATATAAATAAATATTGGGGTAGATCATTACAATGATGAGAATAAGGAGCCTAAAGGCCATACACCACACATGGAAATTTGGTGCACAAAGATTTGTTGCATGCTTTGGGAGCACCAGGGAGATGGATAGTTGAATGTTCTCATAAATTTTCTCTTCTATCATCTCTATATGAGTGTGCAAGATGGGAAACTATGGACACTGTAGGGTAGAATGACCCAAGAAATTGCACATGGAACAAGGTGGGGGTGCTCAAGTTATGGAAAGAGGAGAGACTTGTTTCTAAGTATAATGCATCATGGAATTCTTGGATTTTCCCCTAGTGTTCTTATAGGAGGAGGTTTATTGGGAGTACCAATTTGTTTCATAGGAGTAAAAAAAAATATGGTGAGGGGGGGTGGGTTTAATGAAGTAAGGTTCCAAACAAGAAGGCCTAACGTTAAACCCAAAATTTTGAGCATAACCATGACAAGTGAACTCACTATTAGAGAAGTTGGAAATAGAAATGAGATTTGATGAATAGGTGTAGCTCCCCACATGTTTCCACGGTTAGGAGGGGGCATAGGTAGGGGCTGGGCAGTAGAGTTTCGAGAGGATATAGTCAAAATATGATGTCTCCACCTTTGGAGGTGGGGGAGGTATGGCATGAAAATACCCTATAATTGAAGAATCATGAAAGATTCCCAAAATAACACTCATGAATGAGGGGATGGACGAGCTTCCAAGGATATTGGAAACCACAGGCAGGACGTGATTTGGAAAGACAACCCCTTGGGATCATAATAAGGTTGATACAATTTTACAATATTCCATTCATGGGGGAACATCATAAGCCCGAACACCGTAGATGCAACTGCCTTCATAGAATACATGTAGCTACAACTAAGGAGGAGGTTGTAATCTAACTAGGCGTTCACAACCTTGATGTCAACCAAGACTATTTCCCTGACTAACCCAATTAGGATGTTCTAGAGGAGACCTTGTGGTTGGGAGGCATGACCATGATATGTATGCAACGTCATAATATATGGAACAAGTTGGGGGAAACCAAGGTTCTTCCAGACATGTGTGGACATAATGTGGCTGGAGGCACCTTCATCGATGATGCATTAATGAATAACCAAATTCTTGATGGCTACAAGAATCTGAAAATATATGAAAGAGGTCATTCAAGGTCTTGAATTATCTAGGTCAAATGTCATCAAGTGGGAATTAGAAGAATCGATTGCACCTAAAGTAGATAATAAGGATTTGCAGCGTGTAGAGAAATTCCAAAGAACCTTTAACATAGACATGGTAGTGGGAGACTATGCTAAGTCATCCACAATGCTATAGTTGACAACATCTCGGCCATTAGGGTTATTCTATATGGGGTGCAAATGAAAATTAGGGACTTTAGGAATCCCATTTGTGTTTGGTTGAAGTAGGTGCAAAGGTTCTTCAACTTGTGTGGAGTCTTTCCCTTTATTAATAGGAGAGGTATTAATAGTTGAACCATATTTGTTGCATCGAGTCTGAACATTGATGTTAGTGGACATCATGAGGAGAATCTAGACAAAAGGGTCATTTGGATGAAAGAAAGATGATGATGGAGGCAGATAAGGTGCCATACATTGGATGGGATCTAAAAATTCAATTGTTTGCACCTTTTCTAGCTGCATTGTGTCTACCCCTTGTGGTGAGAAAGGGTTTTGCAGAACCACCGGTTACGATTGAGTTTATTGAGGTGGAGGTGGGTTGGGTTTCCCTCGTGGAGAAGTAGTCATGTCCTATTGGTTGGCCGCATTCCACAATTAGCGATCATTATCCAGGTGGGGAAATGGTGTGTGTAATGTCCGTAGACACCACAAAAGGATCAATGATGGTTAGTCCGTAACTGGGGGTTCTTAGCTTTCTTAGGAGGTTTAGTCAGATCTTGTTCTACAGGGTTGGGATTGACTCTAGTGTTATTAGGACGGTTAGGGGGTTGATACCCACCACCTTGCGTTTGGTTATTCCCTTTGTTCTTGTTTTTGGGTTGTGCTTGTTGTTTATTGGGAGCATGTTTGGAAGGAACATTTTGTTACGCATATACTTTCCCATGAAGAAAAATGGGAGCTACATGGTGTGGTTGCATTGCGGGGGTTGGAGATGGGATACGAAAAGGGTTATATGGGAGCCACATATCTAGTAGAAGCATTCCCACACACAGTGCCACTACACAAGGGTCCATGAGCATGGGGAGACGTAGTAGGAGATGAATAAAAGGTACCCATTCCTATATGTGAGGAAGAGAGAAATGAATAAGTGGGGTAACATGGTGCAGTGGAAGGGCCTTGATAACGATTCTCAATGCCGGAGGGATTACCATATGAGTAACCAATCAAAGGAGAGGGTAAGGCACTTCTAGAGCTCAGAATAAAATTCCACAATTTGTGATGGAATTGTAATGAAGAGATGATCAAAGATATGGGTTCTCCAACAAAATTATCATCTTCACCACACCCAAAAAAAATCTGCACGAAAGCATTTTTTTAATGAAAGTAAAGGCCTTGCATTTACAAATAGCTCCCCCAAAATTAATTAAGTAATATTTCCCATTGTCTATTATATATAGGATTCCATTATATTAGCAAGGATTAACACAAAATATCACTGATTATAATATTTTATCTCTTGAAATAGGCCAATTGATCACTTGGCGCACCTCATGCTTGACATCATTCAAAGAATTGAGTTTCTCTAAAAAAATGGATCTAAGTCCATCGATGAAAAATAAACGTTATATAAAGATAGTCCAAGTTGAGAGAGAATCTTGATATGAGAAAAAACCACTTATGACTAAGGTATGTGGATAAAGCCTATGGTTCATGGGGTCTTCCAGTCATAAGTTGAATGAATATTTGACGTGCCTTGATTGACTCATGCAAGGCTTCGGTGACTAGTAAACAACCTTTACAAAGAAGGGATTAATACAAGAGGGTGATCATCATGTCACGACATAGATTTGGGCAGAGTGGCTTGTCCCAGCTAGACTGTTTCCATGCAGTTTTCTTCGTGTGATCACAAGTAAAGATTGGGAGGTGATGGATAGGAATTAGGCCTAGGAGGCTTGGTAACACAATACATTATCATGATATTGAGACTCCAACCAATCACATCAGAGCAAGATATCAATAGAGGGTAAACCAACTAGATTCAACAGTTCAGATTAATCAATTAGGGATGATGATGATGATTGACAAATATCATTGTGAAGGAATCAACAAACATTCTGATAGTCAAAATTCATTTGGTTTAGTCATTATTCATAGATCAATTCCATTTTCACTTAGGATTCCAAAATTTAGCTTATGGTGGCCATTCGTTTCTATTCCAATAAATAGAAAAGTAGGGAGGATGTTGTGGCCACAACAATTGGACCGCTGGAAGAGCATGTTATCTATACCTAAATCAATCAAATATTTACATTCATCCAAGTGTTAAATATAAGCTATTCATATGGACATAATAGTTCCTATGTTCATGGGTACTACTTTGAGAGATTATTCAATATTTCAAATAAGGTGGGAATCAATAATAGTGGACCTAAGATAATCTTATGATTATTCTCTAGGAGCAAGAGTATGGATATTATTTACCAAGCCTAAGTCCAAAATGTGCTTTGCATGAGGTATAACATCGCAGAATCAAAATCATAAATAGACAAGGTCTTAAAGTTTGTTTCTCATCTCTTATACCACAAGCATGGCTCTATTTCCTGCAAGCATCCATAGCCTCAACAGAGTTGCCTCTTAAACCCTTTTTACGATTGAATGCTCTTGTCCCATTTTACTCTTTTGGTTTGCATATGAATATACATATTTATTTTTTATATTCTGATCCAAGAGGATATTGGTGGCCACCCACCTATTCCACTTGGACCCTCACCATGGTTTCTTTCAGTTTTTTAGTTTCCTTAATTGTAGCACAATTTACTAATTTTGGCAGTTTTCGGGTCCTAAACTTCTAGAGCCGTTTTGAGGCCCTAAACGACGTTTTTTCGGCATCGAATGGTTGGGCAAATATGAGTCCATTCTGGACTCAATATTTTCCATTTTTGGATGTATTCCTTAAACAGATATTTCTAATGATGTATCATGCGCGTCAAACGGAGGTAGTATGCCAAATTTACGACCCCAAGAAATTGATGTACCGAGTTACCCAACGGGGCCCACATTCTGGCGTTTCACCTCCTAGGGTTAGGTTTTTGGATGTGTAGGGTTTCCATTATTTCTCAATAATATATAGGCCTTCGAGCCTCATTGTAACACAGAGTTCAGAGGCATGTAGCTGCCACATCTCTTCTCAGAGATAAGCTACCAACACTCTAGCTAGTTTATTTCTATTTTGTATGTAAACAAGTTTTAGTTATTGATTAATGAAATGAAGTGTTATTTTCGTTGCATATTTGTTTCCATGGTTATTTGTGTTTTCTGTTGCGTTCCTGCATAAATCCGGATCAATGGTATCAGAGCAATTTGCTCTTTCTTGATCCTTTTTTGCATGTACCCAACGAGGGCGGGGTATAAAGAGTTAGGGCTTGATCTGGTTGAACCTTTGCAAGATCATCCTCGCAAATCCTGAGGGCCACCCATGGGGGATGAAAAGAAAGACAAGGGTGTAGAAGATACTATCAAAATGTTGCTCGAGGAGGCCCTTGAAAAACAAAGGAACGCGATGATGGATAACTTCACCCAGATCCTTCAACGAATTCCCACTGGTGGCGCATCTGCATCTAGCAGCCACTCTAGAGGTGCAACCCCTTTTAAGGTACAATTAAACTTTGACATTCCCATAATTGATGTTCGGATAGATGCATACGCCATAGATAGATGGTTGAATTTATTAGAAGTATATTTCTCGGTTCATGACTTTTTCGACCAGGAAAATATTACTTTTTCTCTACTCAAAGCTGCCCCCCATGTCAAGGACTGGTGGGAAACCTACTGTGAGAGAAAGGATGAGGAGGAACCCTCTCTGTCCTCGGCCGTACCCACTTGGAATTCTTTCCGAGATGCCATAAAGGGACAATATTATCCGGTGGGGAGCTATGAGGACAAGTACATACAATAGACTACGCTGCGACAACAAAGAGACCAAGATGTGCATGAGCTGACGAATTTGTTCCATACCGTGCACACCAAGTTGGGTATTAAAGATTTAGAGAAACATTTGGTGTTGCAGTACCACAGTTGTGTGCACATATACATTCAGGAGGAAATGGATTTCCTCGACATCTCCTCGCTTGGTACGGCATATCGGTATGCTGCCAAAATTGAGCAAAAATTCAAACAAAAAAAGCAAGACTTTGGATCTGCGAATAAGAAGCAAGGGAAAGGTGCCCCCAAACCACAAAACCAAGGACACAGCCAAGGCATGGATACTCAAGAAAACTTTCCAAAGCCGCAAGCAAAGAGAAACACTACAAAGCTGAAGAAGGAAGTGGGAAAGTGGTGCGAGTTCCATAAGAGCCCCACTCACAACACGAGTGAGTGTCGAGCCAAGCAGTCACTAGTGCTCGAGATAAAGGCTTCTGAATCAGATGCATACTCTGACACTGAATCAGAACCTAAGAAGGGGAATGACAGAGGGAAGAAGATTATCGATGTAGAGCCCAATGCCACCATTGCCACCACGAAGATCCAAAAGGAAGAACCAGAAGATTCAGAGGACGAGGAGCGTCTTTTCTACTCCCAGATGTGGTTAAAGGGTTCCTTGCTACAGTTCATTATCGACAATGGGATCCAAAATAACTTGATTTCAGTAGAGGTCATGAAGTGGTTGGGTTTGCCAACCACAGTACACCTGCAGTCGTACACCATCGGGTGGATTCACCAAGGACGTGATCTCTGCGTCAGCCAGCAGTGCCGCCTTCCCTACAGCATCAAGCCCTTCACCGATGAGGTATTATGTGATATTTCTCCTCTTGATGTCTATGATGTATTATTAGGTCAACCATACTTATGGAAGCAACATGCTGTGTATGAGTCCTGGCCTCGCGCTGTTATTATTACGTTGGGAAATAATTTGTACAGGATACCAGAGGTACCACCTCCTGCCGCTATCTCTTTGGTTATTGCAAAAAAATGCAGTAAGCTCATTTCCAAAACCAGGAAGTTTGTTTTCTTGATGATCCACCCTCAGGGAAAGAAGAAGATCATGGCCACGACCTCCAGATAGAGCCCCTCTACACGACAACAACAAATGGACAAGGTCATGGAGGAGTACCGAGACATATTCACCTCACCCACCAGGGTGCCTCTCCACTGTTAGCTCAAGCACCCCATCGATTTGACCCCAGGTGCGCCGCTGCCCAATGGATCAATCTATCGACGCTATGTTTTGGAGAATGATGAAATCAAGAGGCAAATTCAGGAGCTACTGCAGAAGGGTCATATCCGGCCAAGTTCATTGCCCTGTGGGAGCCTGATCGTGTTGGTATAGAAGAAGGATGGGACTTGGAGACTCTGTATTGACTATCGGGTGCTGAACAAGATCACTGTCCAGAATAGGTACCCGATCCCAGGGATTGGTGACCTCCTAGACCAGCTTAAAGGGGTGAAATATTTTAGCAAGATCGACTTAAAGTCCGGGTATCACCAGGTACCGATCGAATAGAATGATGTGTGGAAGACTGCCTTCAAAGCCAAGGAGGGCCTTTTCGAATGGTTGGTCATGCATTTTGGGCTGACGAATTCTCCTGCAACCTTCATGAGACTGATGGACGACATCTTGCGGCCATTCACCAACTCATTTGTAGTAGTGTACTTGGATGACATCCTGATATTCAGCCAGACTTGGGAAGAGCACCTCCACCACATCCGACAAGTACTCCAAACATTACGACAGCACAAGCTGTGTGCCAATTTGGACAAGTGCACTTTTGGCATGACCCAGTTTCAGTATTTGGGATATATTATTGATGAGTGTGGGGTACATGTGGATCCAACCAAGATCCAAGTCATTCGGGATTAGCCATCCCCAACTACTTTAACAGAGCTTCGCAGCTTTTTGGGCCTTGCTAATTTCTACCACAGGTTCGTGTTGGGATTTTGTCATATCACTTGGCCCTTCAGTCAAGTCACTAAGGGAGGAGCGAAAGCAAAATTATTTTGGTCGGAAACTCAATAGAAGGCATTTACAGAATTGAAACATCGCCTCTGCTGTGCCCTAGTCCTCTCATTACCAGACTTGCAACAACCATTTGAGATCGATATAGATGCCTCTGATTATGCTATTGGGGTGGTCCTTACTCAACAAGGGCATCCAGTGGCATATCACAGTGAGACACTGTCTGACACAGTCCGCAAATATCCCACTTATGACAAAGAGATGTATTCCATTGTACAAGCTTGCTAACAATGGAAGCATTACATTTTGGGGAAGGAAACTATCATCCACACAGACCACCGACCCCTGCAGTTCATACAAATACAAGGGAAGTTACAGAACGATTGCCATCAGAAGTGGTCCACATATCTACAACAGTTTCATTTGAACATCAAGTATAATAAGGGAAGCACCAATAATGTTGCGGACTGCCTCAATCGATCATCGATCGTGGCGATAACCACCGTGCTCAACTCTTGTGGGCATGAGACTTCTGATTAGCTACTTCTCTACAAGAGCAATCCAAAATTTAGCCACACATACCAGATACTCTTGGAGGGAAACCAAGTTCCAAAATTTCACCCCCAAGATGTACTACTATGTCACATGGGAGACCTTTGTGTTCCTTCAAGCGAGCGTGCCAAGATGATTTGGGAAGCACACTACAGTCGGGTCACTGGGAATTTCGGGGTCGAGAAAATAGTGGTAGTACTGCAGAAGTATTTCTATTGGCTGAACCTTCAATAGGACGTTGGGAAGTACATCCAATCCTGCACTGCCTGCGCCATTTCCAAACCATCCATCAAGAAGCAAGGCCTCTATACTCCATTGCCTACCCCTAGTCAACCTTGGGAATCCATCTCCATGGATTACATGTCGGGCCTTCCTTCTACTAAGCACGACAATGATTGTGTGTTTGTGGTCATTGACAGATTCTCAAAGATGGACATAGTGGCGGCCTGAAAGAAGAATATCATAGTAGAAGCCACTGCTAAACTCTTCTTTGAACAAGTGTGGGTACACTTTGGGATCCCACAGTTTATAATCTCAGATCGGGACAGCAGGTTCCTTAGTACATTCTGGTCTAGCCTATGGTCAATGCTAGACACCAAGCTCACAAAGTCCACAGCTTTCCATCCCCATACTGATGGCCAGACAGAGGTCGTCAACAGGATGATCGTACACATTTTGCACATGTACAAATCAAAGCATCCACGCACATGGGATGAGAGCCTCCCCTATGTACAACACAACTATAACCGGGCCCTCCACAGGTCAACCAACCACATCTGCTTTCAGGTGGG
Source organism: Pseudotsuga menziesii (assembly GCA_001517045.1). Taxonomy (NCBI): domain Eukaryota; kingdom Viridiplantae; phylum Streptophyta; class Pinopsida; order Pinales; family Pinaceae; genus Pseudotsuga; species Pseudotsuga menziesii. The sequence continues at coordinate 378,993 of LPNX010530587.1, forward strand.
CTTGGGATTCTAGCCACTATGTCCCATTGACGTAGCCATGCCATTTGTAGCTACTCAGGATGATTCAGCTCATATCCAGTCTGAGGTTTCCAAGGTAAACAACTTCATTGAGCACATTCAACACATTCACCAACAGCTTCATGACATATTGGGCAGATCCAATGCTAAGTACAAGAAGCGACATGATCAGCATTGGGTGCAACACAACTTCCAGGTGGGCGACAAAGTGTGGCTACATTTGCAAAAGGAGCGCCTCACTGGACCCCATCACAAGCTTCACCCGCTCCGATATGGGCCATACACCATCACCAAGGCTATTGGGGACAATTCCTTTGAACTTAGTATTCCACCATTCCTTGGTCTACACCCAGTGTTCAATGTGGACTGCCTTCGGCCCTACTTTCCACCTCTATTGGACACATCAGACGTGACATAACAACTCACACCAATGGAGTTAAACCCCGAATGCATGGAACAAGCCACAACTGATATAATTATGGACACACGGATTAAGAACACCCACCAGCAGAAGATCCATCTATATCGAGTTGTCAAAGCAGGCCAACTCCTTCACCAGGGAAAGTGGCTCACCAGGGACCAAGTTCAGCAGAAGTTTCCTCATCTCATGGAGGAACTCAACGCAATGTGGACCATTGCTTCCTAATGGGGGAGGAATGATCCAGGAGGATATTGGTGGCCACCCACCTATTCCACTTCAACCCCCACCATGTTTTCTTTCAGTTTTCTAGTTTCCTTAATTGTAGCACAATTTACTATTTTTGGTAGTTTTCGGGTCCTAAACTTTTGGAGTCGTTTTGAGGCCCTAAACGACATTTTTTCGGCATCGAATGGTCGACATAATATGAGTCCATTTTAGAATCAATATTTCTTGTTTATGGATTTAGTCCTTAAATAGATCTTTCTAATGATGTATCATGCACGTCAAACAAAGGTAGTATGCTAAATTTATGACCTCGGGAAATTGATGTACCAAATTACCCAACGAGGCCCACATTCTGGCATTTCACCTCCTAGGGTTAGGTTTTTGGATGTGTAGGGTTTCCATTGTTTCTCAATAATATATAGGCCTTCGAGCCTCATTGTAATACAGAGTTCAGAGGCATGTAGCCGCTACATCTCTTCTCAGAGATAAGCTACCAGCACTCTAGCTAGTTTATTTCTATTCTGTATGTAAACAAGTTTCAGTGATTGATTAATGAAATGAAGTGTTATTTCCGCTGCATATTTGTTTCCATGGTTATTTGTGTATTCTGTTGCGTTCCTGCATAAATCTAGATCATATATTTAGATATTTTTTTCTAAATTTGCAGTGAGTAGATGGGAAGCAGGTTCAGTAAGCCCCTTAAGGGCGTGGGATTGTATTTAGAATCATTTTTATTTTCTATGCATTATCATCGCTTCGATTCTACCCATGGGTTGTCAATTTGAAAAAATAATAGGATTTATCCAAATAATTAAGTGTGCGTAGTGGATGGAACTTGCTAGAGAATAACCAAAAGACATCTAGAGTCCCACTAACTATTATTCTCATGTAAGCTCTTTCAGATATGTCATTGTTCGTCCATGACAAGGATCCTACTATAAGCTTTGGAATAACTTGTAATAATGATCATATGAAGTGTCCTGGTGCCAATCAAATATGTATGTGTCTTTTGAATGGTACCATTGTGTTGACCTTTATCCTTGACACACGAATAGATTAAGTCATGAGTTTTGAATGACCCTTCATGTAACTGATGCCGAATATTTGAATTACAAGTTTGGGAAACAAATCTTGAGCAAAACATGAGTAAAGGGAGAGGGAAATGTATAATCAAAGTAAGGGCCATCATGGCCAACCGTACAAAAGGGAGACAATTAGAAACCAAATGAAGTTACTAATTGCAAATTAGAAGAATCAAAAGCAACTTAGCACTTCAGCTTAAATATCAACACAACTAATTATTTTCATATTTTATTCCAAAATAAGAGTCATAAGAAAAATACTAAGAGTAAGGTCAAATACCAGGTCATCAAATTGAACCTTAAACAATGTGGAAAATTGAAGAATGGTAAAGGCACGGTGTCAGGGAAAAAGATGGTGAAATAAGCCAAGTTGGATCATAAAAATCATTCCTTCCAACATTGTGTTGGAATATAATAAACCCACTCATAAAATAATTAATCATTATTTGATTAATTTCCTACCCACTAGCTTAGATAGTTGGCATCCACTTGCACCTTAGAGTCAACACTTGCCATCTATATCCTAGGAATGATTTATTTCTAATTTTGGGTTGATCTTGACCACTTTATGGCCATCCAGAATTTGTAACTGCGCTTTACAGCAGAATTTGCTTTATTCTACTTTTTCTGCTTTATCCTGCTTTTCTATGGATAAGGTAAAGCTAGTCAACTAGGAAACTGGCAGCTTTTGTTGCCAACCCATCCTCCATTATTTTCTCTCCATATTCTAGGATTAGCAAGTCTTTCCTTCACTCATCATCACTCACACATGCTATTTCTAATTTGTGAGGTGCTTGGTAGATTGGGAAAGTACTTTAGTCAAATATGGGGTTTATCATAATTAGTAAGCCTGCTTTATGAGCTAACTTGAGTTGTCTTCATGCAACTCCCTTTTCCTTTATAAGGATGTATTACCTATGTAATAATGTCAATTATCATTTATTGATCATTCATTAATGTGTGTTCATTAATTCTTCTTCTTCTCTCCTCATGCTAATTCTCTACAATTCTATGTGAGGTTAATTGTGTGCCTAGATCCTTAGCCTGTTTATGAAATTCCTTATGCTATCAAGGCTTTAGAATTTCTACATGGTATCAGAGCTAAGGTTCTCAAATTTCAAGTTCTACATGGTATCAGATCTGAGGATATCAAAGCTCTACATGATATCAGATCTTTGAGAGTTCATTAATTAATCCTCCTTTTCAGATTTGCATGTTTATTTTGCAGGTTCAACTTTGAATGGATTCAACAGTATCAGTTCCTCTTCTTTCTCCATTCACAAGCTATTCATAGTGGAAACTGAAGATGATTTCATATCTAAAGAGACAAGGTCTCTATGAGATATCTATTGGAGCTGGTGAAGAGTCTTATGAAGAGCCAAGTGACTGGTTGAATGACTGTGATAGAGCAATTGGAGCTATTTGTCTAGATATCTCTCCATGCATGCGCTACCTTATTGATTCTGTTGATTACCCAAAGGATCTCTTGACAACATTGGATAGGGTTTTGGGAAAGGACAATGAGGATCCTTGTAGCTATGTGGAGAGTGTCTCTAGCTCCTCAATGATTTCTCTCTCTCAAGATGTCTCGGCCTCTATAGTATTTGATGAAGTTGATCATGAAGAAGAAGTTTCTCATACAGTTCTTGTTGCTACTACTCTCTTTGATTCAAATGCTTCCTCTTTTAATCAAGAAGCAAATACTGAAGAGCCATATTTTTCTATGTCTCTTGAATTAGAAGATCTTGATTCATCTTCTTATGATGTTGTTGATGAAAAATAAGTGACTAATGGAGTTTCTATTTCTATTGATGATTCACTCACACATTCAGTGTTCTCTATGTCTTCTATCATGGATTCTGAGATCCATATGCTAGACCTCTCACACTTTGTGCATGCCTCTCTTCTTGATGGTGCGCAACCCAGTGACTTCCAAGATATTTGCTTAGCCAAATCAAGTCCTTCTAGTGTTTTTCCACTTACCATACTTGATCCCATGTGCTTCTGCAGCTCCTCCTTTGTTCTTGGCACTCACTCTTAGAGCCTCCTTGAAGATTTTGAACATCACTATCTTTCCTCCTCTCATACTTCTACCATAGAGGATTCTTTACCAGTATATTCCCATGAGTCTACCATTGTGCTTATTTGTGATCTCTTGGATTCTTTGGAAGATAGATCAAACCATGGATCCCATTCATTCGCACTCTCTGATCCCATGCCTTCTCTATGTTCCTACATGATCACTTGCACACATCCTCTATGTGTAAATGAAGATGGAGACATGATACACTCGCTTGGACAGTTATTTCACCTATCTGAAGCATATTTCATCTCTACTAGTTTGAATTTCAAGTCATCCCATCATCTTGGAGCTGATTACAAGTCTCAAGATCCTTCAGTATTGCCTTCACATCATTGGATTTCAGTTGTTCTACATGGTCCTAGTTTCCATCATGCAGTTGTCCTTGATCCAAGTGAGCATATTTATCTTCTTCCCAAGAAGAATATTCCTCCATACATCAACATTTAGTTTGGAGCAACAACAACACCAGTAGTTCAACATTTTTTGGTATTGCTTTTCATGTCCTTTCTTGAGGGAGGATTTTCCCCTTGAGGTTTTGCCTCTTTCCTCATTTCTTTGGACAACATAAATTGTAAAAGGGTGACCATAGCTTTATTGCTGGGCCCTATAGGCTTATATATTTTTGATTAGTTCAGGGATATCATCATAAAGTCAGGCTTAAAGGGGGGTGTTGGAATATAATAAACCCACTCATAAAATAATTAATCATTATTTGATTAATTTCCTACCCACTAGCTTAGATAGTTGGCATCCACTTGCACCTTAGAGTCAACACTTGCCATCTATATCCTAGGAATGATTTATTTCTGATTCTGGGTTGATCTTGACCACTTTATGGCCATCCAAAATTGGTAACTACGCTTTACAGCAGAATCTGCTTTATTCTGCTTTTTCTGCTTTTCTATGGATAAGGTAAAGCTAGTCAACTGGGAAACTGGCAGCTTTTGTTGCCAACCCATCCTCCATTATTTTCTCTCCATATTCTAGGATTAGGAAGTCTTTCCTTCACTCATCATCACTCACACATGCTATTGCTAATTCATGAGGTTCTTGGTAGATTGGGAAAGTACTTTAGTCAACTATGGGGTTTATCATAATTGTTGGTAATAACTCCCGATTAATTGACTATTCCAATGCAAAAGCCTATACTTATACAAATCTCATGGCGGTTGGGTTTCACCTTCCGCTCAGCCGGTTT
>LPNX010530608.1:0-48166 GCA_001517045.1 Pseudotsuga menziesii
ACAAATGACCACAAAGTCTGGTCAATGGGACTATAATATATATCTACTGTGAATACAATGTGGGAGTGAAAAAGAAACTGAGAGTTAATTATGAAAGCAAGATAAAGAAAGCTTTGTTTTGAGGTACAAACAAGGAGTTAGGTCAACTATTAACCTGATCCATGATAGGAATCATCATTAAAGTAATGTTTTAAGGTGGGTGAAGAGAAGAAGGGTGCACCCTTTGTGGAGAAATACTCCCCTCTCTAAGAATGTGTCCTTTGCTCTTAACTCCTGTATCAATGCTGCACTATTGCTGAATGACTTGGATTTGAAGGCTCTCGTAGCCCCTGATCTAATCTCTTTGTCATAGTTATGGAATGTCAGATCTGTGTCACTCCTCAGAAGGTGCACCTCCATCTCTCTGGAATGCACTCCCCTCCATTAGATGATGAATGGGTCTCCTATGAAGATAATCTCACTGCACTCTAAAAGGCTCGGTAACACCCTTGATTGCCTTTTATAAGTCATTGAGAAATTAGGTCACCAAAACCCTAATTAGGGTTCTGAAACCCTAATTTCACTCATGCAAAATTACACTTATGCAATTTTCCTTGTTAACTTTTCACAAGTCAATTAGGTTAAGCCGATCTAGTAGGGAAAAGTGACTTTTCAGTATAAATAGAAGACGTGGCCTCGTTTGAAACACACCAATTCGCTCAAGCAAGAGAAAAAGTGTGCAGATCCAAGGAAGTCTAGTCAAGGGTTCAAGAAGCATTGTGAAGACATCTTTTGGGCTTTTCTATCTTTCTCTCTCTCTTCGGGCTCAAAGGTTATTCTGTATCTTTCTGGTATTATTATTCTGTAACTATCATTGGGCACTAGGTTTAGACATTGTATATTGTTGAAGAATCTTATCTAAAGAAGTTTGCTGGGGTTTTCCCGTGAAATGGTTTTCCCAGTGTAAAATTGTGCCTACTATGAATGTGTTTCTTTCAGTGATCCTTTATATGCATGTATTTTATGGTTATGCAATTGATAGGAAAATAACATCCAACTGCTAAGGGTGAAGAGAAGAAGGGTGAAGAGAAGAAGGGTGCCTCTATATGTTGTGTTAATATTTAGTCTTGACCTTCTGAGTCCTGACACATTGAGCATTGGACTAGTTGTCATGGGGTGTTAGGTTTCAATCCTTCAGGATTTTAATTATCTAGAATCATGTTCATACAGATGGATCATAGAATCATGTTCATACAGGTGGAGCTGTTGTTGTTCACCAATTTTGCCACATAGGAAATTAGTCCTTTATTACTAGTCTTTTCCTACAAGTTTTATTTGTTATTCGATCCGACTAGGTGTTCTCAACCTCAATTATTCCATAACCAGCACTATTTTGGATAAGCTTTAAATATGTGAGATCTATGAATTAGAGCACACCACTAATAGCTACCCTTCTCTACCAGGACTGAAAGCAGTCTACCAGGGTGTAAACGCAGAAAGCGAGCAGGTCTACTTCATTACTCAGAAACGACCTTGGCATCCTTGTCCCTAAGGTATGGCCCTAGACCCTTTGCAATCTTATAATACTTGGTTGACTAATCCTCAATTGCAACAACCTTCGCAGCCTTGGTATTCCTTCGTACCTCAACAGCAATGGATGCCCCCACATCAACAACCAAAGTAACAGGAGTTAGAGGCTGTTACATGCTCAATTTTTTTGGCTTTTTGCTTCTTCAAGGTTGTTAGAGACTGTTTTGGGGTTGAAAACTGCCCATTATCCATGTAGTTGTGCCTAGGACTGCTATAGGTGACTGATTATGCTCATGACAGTCCATATTTAGGAGTACCCATACTTACTCCTTAGGGCTACAAAAAAGGCCCAAAAAAACACCTAGAATTTTCCCACCTATGAATTAGGGAACACCCACATGCACCATAGGCATCTTATGCTCAGAGCAGAGTACCCCTGTACTGAAACTTGTTTTGCATCCCCGTCTGAAAAAACACATGAAATCACACCAGGTTGATGGATTTAACTTTTTGCAAAAGAACCTTATAGCTGAAGAACCTGGTCGCTACATTTTGGCACATGCACCAGGAACAGGGAAGACATTCCTTATGATTAGCTTTATTCAAAGTTTTTTGACTAAGTACCCAGAGGAAAGGCCACTGATTGTAGCACCCAAAAGAATTTTGGGTTCATGGATGACAGAGTTTAAAAAATGGGGAGTGGAGGAGAACCCTGTTTATAACCTATATGATGTAACCAATAAGGCAGAAACGTTGAGATGCAACTAGCTTATGCAACTAGCACTGCTCTCCTAATCTTATGCTACTGTCGATGTTGATCCCAAGGGTTACTTACGGTATCATCTAGGGCCCAAAAGGCCCGACCATAATTATTGGCTCACCCTCGCATCAACTCTACTGCATTTGTTGCTCTTAAAATGAAGGGCCCAGTGCTTTATAATTATTTTTCTTATAAGAAATTGGAAGGTTTTTAGGATTAGCTCCCCTTCGGACTGAGCAAATTCTAGAGAATATACCAGATAAATATGTTGGATTTTTCAGTATAGTAATCTCTGTATTATTGTTGTTTGTTTTTAAGAGATAAAATGATGGCATCCGATTTTAAAATGTTGAATGGAGTTGTAGTAAATAACGATTTTCTCTATAATCAGTAAATGTTGAATGGAGTTAGGAAGATCCAAGAATCTGTTTTTGACCTACTTCCTCTGTTTGGTGCTAATTCACAGAAATATTGTTACAGGTCCACTGTTGTTCAGGATACTGCAACTTTCCTTATTTCATGTGGAATATTGTCCAAGGCTTGGGAAGAGTTACGTCATGCAAACAACTTAGAGAATTTTAGTTTGAATGAGTATGAAGGCATTGCATATGTTTCCTTTCCTTCATTTCAGGAAATAGAACATTTCAATGTCAACGGGATCAAATATGGGGAGGGCAATATACAAACTGACAACAAGGTCTTCTCTGCTTCCCTCAAGGGTAATGATGATCAACCAGCCCTCGTCCACCAGGGAGCTGTTAAGTTGTTTCTCCATATTTTGGAGAATACAGATTTCCAAGTGAAGGTAAACAAATTTAACTTTCAAGACAAACTGATCTTAGATTCATAAAAAGAGGGAATACTTAGTCAATTATTTTAACATTGTGTTGATGTCTTCCTTTATCAAACAGATGCAAATGTATATGTGTTCAAAAAAAAGGCACCTGAAACCCATTATATTTGTGGGTCATTCCTTAGGAGGGGCAGTTGCAACCTTGGCCACACTTTGGTTACTGGAAAAGAGGCTGAGGCAAAGCTCTCCCTTTTGTATAACATTTGGTTTCCCTTTAGTGGGAGATGAAAGACTTGTCGAAGCAGTTGGTCATGAGAATTGGGGAGGAAACTTTTGTCACCTGGTTTCCAAGCATGATATTGTTCCTCAGATGTTCCTTGCACCATTTGAGTCCATTGCTGAGCCCTTGATTACTATTTTTCCTCATTGGCATGGCATAATGGTTAATGACAGTTCCAATAAACCTGATTCTTTTATTCAAGATGCTTGTAGGACTCTTCTGGATAATGTCCTGCAGTATACTTATGCAGTATCAAACTACGGACATGGTTCTCCAAGGGAGTTAGACATGGTTGCCAAGAGAAGCCCATACAAACCTTTTGGAAATTACATTTTTTGTTCAAGCGAAGGCACAACGTGTATTGATAATTCTGAGACCATTTTGAACATTCTTCACTTGACAATGCAGAGCCAGGAAGAACCTTATGATAATATTGAACAGGACTGTTTTTCAAAGCATATAGGATATGGTTCTGTTTTGAATCATGTCCTAGAAAAATCAAATGCTTGTGTATTTTCTTATCCGGCCTAATATCTTTGGCTTTCATTTATCCTTTTAGTACTATTGGTGTTTCCTACCGTATTTGCCATAAACCTCAGTTTTTGCAGCATATCAGAAACTTTAAAGAATTGAGCTTCTTTCCGGGCTCTATTTATCTTTTTGTTCTTCAATGTCAAGGAAGCTAGATGTTCTCTAGCAGCAGATGCATATCACGAACTGAAGGCTCTCAAAGGGACGAGACCATACAAGAACGGCCTGATCAGCTTGCTTTGATTGTAGAGTATGTTTTCAGGATTCGATCCGTTGTCTTCTAAATTCAAGTCTGAACTATTTGAAACTCTGTTTGACTTGGTGTGTTCTAATGCCATAAGTATTGGGCTGTGGAGAATGTATGATCATGAGCGTAGAAGAGAGGCCATAAGAAGGACACAATGAACGGCGAAGGAAGAACTCGTTAGATTCATTGGCTAACTCCGACAGCCAAGGTAATTTTATATAAATTTGCCTTTCCTGTTACTGTAAGGTGGAGATGTGCATGCATTCAAGCACAAGTTCATTAGTTGACAACCTATTACTTTTTGAAGACTTTAGTTTTATATTTGTCAGAGGATAATTCTATGAATTGGCCCTGTGAAACTTTCAGATGATGACTGTGCAAAAAGGAAAATTAGTGTGCCTTTTTTCCAGGACTATGAATTAGTGTGCCTTTTTTCTAGGACTATGAATTAGTGTGCCTTCTTTCAACAGCATTTTGATAATCGTCATCATAACTTGTTGAACATTGAAATCCACCAGAATCATGGTTATCGAAGTAAAAACTTATCTACAGTTTTCATTATATTTTTTCAATCACCAAAAGAGCCATTCCAAGTGCATTTTTACAAGGCTTTTCCTGTGCAAGGCTTTTGACTGGGAATATACACAAAAACAACAACAAAGCAGTCTGATCTTGATATCCACTATTGCAAAGCTCATCTTCATATTAATTTGAAACCATAGTTAAATTATTCCAAATAATGAAGCTTTTGCTACGAACATTAGAGGAAATTTCAACTCAAAATGGGCCTTTTAACTTTTATTCAAATTCCATGTCAACATGTGTTAGCTAATGAAATTGCTTTAAATTTGAAATACCGTATAGGTCTTAAACACTTTTTTAATATAAATTTGGGGATAGGTATCATAAAAAAAACTACTTTTTTTGTTTGTATTTTTGACATATCTCCCTGTGTTTTTACTCAAATATCGATCGAGAGAGCTCGTTGGATGTGGAATTAAATTCTGCATCCAACAAGTACCCACTCAGCATACTTTTGATGGACCCCGCTACCCAAAAAACAAGAAATACCTAAAAAAAATGGAATGATGATGTCATCATTTTGTTTTTTCAGGTATTTCTTGTTTTTGGGATAACGGGGTCCGTAAAAAGTATGCCGAGTGGGTACTCGTTGGATGCATAATTTAATTACTCATCCAATGAGCTCTCCTGATCGAAATTTGAGTAAAAGCACAGGGAGATACGTCAAAAATACAAACAAAAAGTAGTTTTTTTCTTTTCTTCCTCCAAAATTAATAAATATTATTTTATTATTTTAACTATTATTTTATTAGTTCATTTTAGGAGTCCCATTTTGAGTTGAAATTTCCTCTAATGAAACCATTTTTTCACCAAATTATAACATACCTTGAACTCTTAGCTCTTGCTAGCTTTATGCTAGGGTTTAGGGTTTTAGGTCAAAATTGTTGTAGGAGTTATGAAACACACCTCCAACTCTGTATTTTGAGATAGTGCAAGGACAATGTCAGTACAAGTCATTATGAGGTTTTATATTCTGCAATTGTGTAGTAGAATTCTAATGGCCCCTTACAATTGTGTTTTCTTGCTCTTTAAAACAAAAGAACTTCTAGCCAAAGTGAATCATAAAGTACACAGAACGATGACTATCTATGTTTGTGGAGAGAATAGTATACAGTGTACACACCATGGTGAGCTATTTAGCTTCATATTTTCACATTCTATATGATGGTAGCATAGGTGTTTGAGATCCTTTTTGAAATTTAATATCACAATATAGTTCAAATATGGAAATATGTGCTCTGATACCAATCCCTTTAGGTATCTAAGGGTTGGATAAGAATGTAGATAACAAGACATCCATGGAGCATGCTTTAGATATTATGGAGTTTAAAGGTCAAATGTGTCACTCCAAAAAAATTGTCCAGCTTGAATGACACAAGTCAAAAGCTTGGCCCAACTGAAGTTGATTGACAAAGAGCAAAATGATGTATATAGGTAAGGTTTGAAGGAAGTCCTGGATGATGTTTAAGTCTGATCCTCTCTAGAACTGTGGCATACTAGAGTTGAATGATGAAATGAACAAAGTTCATTTACCGACAAACATCCAAAACTCTTTCCTATCGTTCTATGGAGGCCAATTTTGTTCTGTTTATTGTTATATTTTTCCTTTACTATGGGCTATAGGGTGTAATCCCATGTCAAATACATATTCCTCCATCAATGAGGTAATCTATCATAGAGTGATGGGAGGATTCCATGATATTTTTGGCTCCTTCATGCAAGATGTAAAAATGAAATTTTAAACAAAGAAAGGTAATTATGGGCAAGATAAAAATCTAGGTGATCCAACATCCATGGAGCACATTGTAGATATTATGGAGCTAAAAGGTGGAATGTGTCATGCTCTAAAGAAGCTATCAAGAATAAATGACACGAGTGAGAAGCTCACACCCTCCAGTGGTACAAAGAGCTCAATTCCCCTCCCAATTAGAAATGAAGACTACTATGGCCATAAGTTATAACCAGTCTTGAAAATATTATTTTCTTTCATCCATATCAGCAAACTATAGTTCAACTACATGCAGATTTTTTTTATGCGTGGGGATCAAGCCATGTGACAGTATTTGCACTCTCCTTATGCGTGGGGATCAAGCCATGTAACAGTATTTGCACTCTCCTTATTTGATGCGTGGGGATCAAGCCATGTAACAGTATTTGCACTCTCCTTATTTGCACTCCCCTCCCAATTACAAATACATGATACTTAGATTTTTTTTATGCGTGGGGATCAAGCCATGGCAAGAGCTTCCAATAGGAGCAATATAGACACATCTAAATACACTGTCTATGCCTTTTTGATGCAATCGTAGTAAAGCAAACTCAGCACAGATAGTCTTACTGCTAACAACAGGTGCTGCAACTAAAACATTATCATTTGAGTTATAAAGCACAGTAAATACCTGAGTTTGAATAGGATTGAAGTGTCTAAACTGTTGATAAAGAGGTTCATATGAGGGATTTCTTAACGCAGACACAGGAAGTGGCTGCAAGTCTAGCAACTCAGTTGGAGGTGGGTATTTCTCTGGAAAAATAAGATGTCTAAATGAAACTGGCAATATTGTCTGTGACCCTAACCACTTATGACCATATTTTTTTTTTTAAAACTACGAGTAGCATCGCTATATCGACGGCTTGCTGTGGAAAAAGAATATAGGTAGCGTCGCTATATCGACGGCATTTCGTGGAAAAAAAATACAGGTAGCGTCGCTATATCGACGGCTTGCAGTGGAAAAAAATACAGGTAACGTCGCTATATTGACGGATTGCCGTGGAACTTTGCGACGTCTTGCCATTGATATAGCGACGTCGTACCGTCACAGGTATTGGGGTTGGAGCTTTTTCATTCTAGGAAGGTCTGTCGCAATTGCGACGTAGTCCCGTCGCTCTTGCCACGCAATTAACGGGTCGTCGCTATTGCGATGAAATGAGTGCCACGAGAAAAAAAACACTTAGACGTGGCAATATCCACGCTTTTCCGTGGATATTGCCACGTTTTTGTTGTGGCAAAATTGATCACTTGTACTAGTGAGCTAATGTGCACTAGGGTATCAATGGAACTTCTAATAAAATAGTTCGAAATTCTAATAAACCCCTCCAAACTCCTAATAAACTTCTCCATCTCTGACTTGGACCATCTAACTAATTACACAGATACATGTTTTTATCATAAAATTTTGGGGTGTACTACCATCTCCGATTATTTATCTATGGACAAGAATGAGATTTTATGTGCCTCCTTAAAATTCATACTTAACTATTGCAAAAAGATAAAATCCAGCTTAGTTAACATGTGATAAGTACAATTTGTGATAATTGAAAATTAAATTTCAACTTCAACTTGGTAATTAAAACTCCAATCATGATGATATAGGGTGAGTGCAAGCTAATGGTGGTCTCTTTTTATGCATTAGATGCAACAGACTTGAAAAACACATCCATCATTTTACATGGATAAGGATATATAGCTGAGGATTGTGGGGTGGGTTACCATCTATGATTTTCAAGACTATAATAAGACAAATGTACTATCCAAATTGATTATATGGGCATTGTCCAAAATTCATAATTACTAATTTTAAAAATAATAAAAAATAACTTTGTTAAGAGATCGTGATAGTTGGAAAAACTAAAAAAATAAACTACAACTTCAACTATTCAATTACTAGATACAACCATTTGATTAATAGATACAATTATGAGGTTAACTCCATTGATGATATAACTATTAGCTTAACTTCAACTCTAATCATGACTTTTACTTGAAGTGCAATTGTTAGCTTAACTATTAGATAACTATTGGATTAACTATTAGATACAAATTGTAATACCCCTCTTTTATGCCCTAAGTTTTTGTAATTATTAGTTTGCTGTACTTATTTTCTGGTGAGGAGCTCAAGGCCAAGGCCCCACCAGTAAAACTTAGTGAGTTATGGGATTAAATTCCCTAAATTTTTAGGTTTAGGAGAACAAAAAAACATAGACGCAATTTAAAAATGACTAGAAACTAATCCACTAGGGGGTAAGTTGAAATGACGATTGAATCCTTGGGAACTCGAAGAAGAATAGTGATTCCCTTTGTGACCTAAGCCTTTAGATGTTATCATAGGCTGAAGTAAGTTGTGAATAGATTGATTACTTGGTTGAATAGTGGGTATGTATGATCCACTTTTACCATCTAGTGCCAAGGAGACTTCCTTAGAAGTTTCAATAAGAAGCTTAAAAATTTCCCTTAGAAGTAATTATGGTAAATAACATTTCTCCTTAAAGGATTATATAAGAGGAATTATTCTCACAAAAGTACGAAGAAAGTATTTTAATACCTGAAGTAAAGTGACATAGGTATATATATATATATATATATATTACAGGTGTATATATATTCACTAAGGATCCTTTATACAAACTAGGGAATGGAATGAATTACCTAAGTTAAGAGAAATTCCTTTTTTTAAGAAAAATTCAAAAGGAGAATTACGGGTGACCGGACTACACTGCCAAAACAAGTTTATTCTTGTAATTATTACATATTTCTTCCTCAAAACTTGTAAAAAGAAAAATGGGTAAATATTGATATTAAAATAGGAATGAAAAAAAAACCTGAAAATAATTTTAGTGGTTGGGCTCGTTATCCACCCTTGGAAAAGAGGAAATCTACCTCCATTAATCAATGGAAGTTTTGGTGCATTAGTGGCTAATTTTGTTGATGCTAGTTCACCTGTCAGGAAACTCAAGAGGAATTAGCACGCTGTCAAGATGGTTGTCGGTTTTTCATTTATCTCTATCTTTTCGTGTGGTTATTTATAGGGGGATGCAATTTGAGAAAATGGGAGAGATTTTGGGAAAATAAAAGGATGTTTGGAAGGCGCGACTCCAAGAGTGGGTGATTCCACCAACCCTTCTTAGCAAATCGATGCCGATGAAAACCAGATCTCGCACTACCTTCGAAGAGTTGGTATCATGGAGTTTACTATCGAGTAGGGCATACCACTCGATTTTTAAGAATGTGCCCTATTTCTGCATGGATGTTTCCTCAGCCTGGACTGCACACATGTTCTTCATTGCATAAGGTTAATGTATCAAGGTGTTTTCATCATCTACGCTTGGATTTGTATTGATTTTTGTAGAGTTCATGAATGATAGGTGTGTTTTGATGGTCAGTGCAATCCTCGTAAGGAAAGGATTAAACACGTTCCGTGTTTAATTTGATAAAACATATCTAAGTGTTTTTATATAAATCGTGATCTTCCTGAGTGTGAATGTAATGAGTATCTGTGAAAACAAATGCGTTATTATCCAGGCGTCTATATCTAACTGTGTGTGGTTTTGAGTATATCGAGCACTCCGTGATTTCCATTTAAGATATCCTTGCATATCTAGAAGAAAACCATAGATGCATTATTAGTAGTTCCTCTCAGGAAGGCATGGGCAGAAGCACTGCTAAGGAGGGACATTAGTACTAGAGAATTATTGTTCATGTATTTTCATCAGACTGGGTAAATCATTGCTTATGATTTTCCTTTGATTATGGTTTAGATCTAAAGAAGACATCATACATAAACAAATCTGAAAGCTATTTCTACATATAAATCCAAGATAAATAATCCATTAAAGACCTTTCAAGATATGTCCCATTGAATACAAACTAAATAGAAAATAATTTCATTAAATAAAAACATTATAATTAAATGATCAAGAAGTCTCGTGACCATCCTTTTGGTCCTAGATTCACATCTCTGTTCACATATAAAACCCACAGTCCTAATTATACACTAACCAAAATTACCTAACATACAATCTCTTTCCATATAATGAATTAAACAATACATCATACACAATAATCGTATCATGTATTAAACCCTATCGAAATCATATTACAAACCCAAGTACTACAATGGGAACATGAATCGAATCCTCTGGGCATACAAGCCCCACCCTCCTTCTATAAATCAAAATACAACTTATTATAACAATCCACAAACAGGGGATTAACCCTGTGGGGATTAAGGCCACTCTATCCAACAAAGTATGCGGGATACATTAATATAATGAACACTATTACAATAACAAACCATTACACTACAGAGAGGTCGTAAGACCTTGAGTTTTTTCCAATACCGTAAGCACGGCCTCGACCAAACAAATACTACATAGTACATCTAAAAGTGCGACTACAGCAATGAAGGCCATTGTGGGTTTGCACCCCTAGCTTATATAGAATCCATATTAATTTTCCAACTAATGAAATCTTTAAATAGTAAAACAACCATATGAAGCTACGCAACGCTCATCGAATCCATATACGGGATACCAATTAAAAATGGATAGTTTAGATTTAATAACAAACTAGCTCTATTAACGATTTCACCCCATCAACAAAATGTAAAACAGTAATAAAATACATTGGGAGCTATTGCAACCACTAAGGGAAAGTCTCAAGCCATATACAACATAGCCTTATCCCATGCTATCAAACATTACATCCATATATATTTACTCAAAACAAAGAGCATAAACGAAGGCATATGCCTATTCATAAACCATCATAATAAACCATTAACGCAGCATGAATTCCATCCATACATAGTAAGCATAAAAAGCCATGGCCATTTCACAAAACGCAGAGTATTTACATTTGTATCATAATGCCATCATCGCAGTCAACACCACATAAGATTCCCAATGGGCTATGGCATCATTGCAAGCAATGGTGTAGCCCATGGCTCAAAAGCCCCAAATCCAGTATGATTTACAAAACCCAAAATTCAATACACAGAGCCTATGAGAATGCGAGTTTTCTCCATGGCCAAACCACCACACCATTAATTCAAAAACCCAATTTTTTTATTTACAAAGCCCCAAGGTGAATTCAAACCCCATAGAGAACCCCAAAACCAAACGAAAAAACACCACAAAGACAATCCAAGGGACAACAAGTGCAAGCTTGTTGGCAAGGCTTACCTTACAGTTCGCTCACGTTCAAACCCATGATAGAGCTTGAGCCACACTGCTCTCCCTCATACCATGACACGTGTGACCAACCCGAGAAACCATGAGTTAGATGTATGGCAATGACATAAGCTTCAAAACAACACGAAATAGCAAGAAAGAAAACCCCAGTGAAACTTACCTTCCAAGTCGGGAGGTCGCCTCCATTCCCCACGCTCGGAGCCAAGACCAAATGCGAATTGACAAGTGAAATGACCAATCCACCATGAGCCAAGCCTAAGTTATAACTTCCACGAAAACCAAGGTGCATTAATGGCACCAACTGGTTACTAACATCAAATCCAAAATCCCACATTTCCATAAGTTCGAAATCGTTACCAACGATAGTCTATACCACCATGCAAATTGTTAAACCCCAACGTATAAGGTCCAAACCATATGTTATGTCGCCACCCCAATACATATTACAACGTTTATATTATATCAAAGTTATGTTTGGTAAATAGTCCATGTATATTCTCGGATTATTTCATTATTTTCCATTACTACTCTTCCGTTATTCGTGTTTGTTTTATTAGATCCAAAATACAAAACAGGGTCATCGTTTTCACTTATTAAAAAGATATTTCTTTTAAATTTAATAAATTTTAGAATCACATTTCATAGAAAAGTAAAACCATGTTGATAATATATAAACACATGAAAAATATGATGTAAAAAAGTATGTGGAAATTTTGTTTCGGACTACGTTTTTAGTAAGCTCCATTGTATGATTAGTTTTTTATATATATAAATAAAGCACATCAATATAAATCCATATTGGCTTCACAACTTTCAAAAAAAATTGTTTTATAATAATTTTAATTTATATAAATAATTTAAATCTTTTGATATTTCTAAAGTTATATAGATTTGTAATTAATATTAAAAAGGGGCTCTACCAAATACAGAGAGATCAAATCTATTAAGTTGCAAACCATATTTTATAATAGAAATGTGTAATTTAATTTTAGGGTTTTAGTTTATCTAATTTATATAGTTTTATTTATATGCAATTCTAAATAATTTAAATTTAATTTAAGTATAAAGGTATTTTTAATAATATTTTTTAAGATAAAGGTATTTTTAAGATAAACTCTTAAAAAATTACACATCTCTCCCTTAATATACTCTAAAATACACCTCTTAAATCCAATAAATAACTAATAAAAAACCTAAAACCTTTACAAACATCCACTGACCATTAGTAGTAACTTCCATAAATTTATTTCTTCTTTCCTACTTTTACCTCTTTATCAACTAAGTTTGAACATTATATTCAGCGAATGAACATTAATCTTTGGCAATGCGGATGCCATGGCCAAACAAGAAATACAAGTAATGTAGAGCACACGAAAGGACGAAACCTCCTAAATAAAGTTCAAAAAAAAATTGAAACTTAATTTATCAACGATCAAATGGAGACATAAAAGTTCATTCGACCATTCCAAATTTCCAACATCTATTTTTTTTTTCCTTTCTATATGACTGTTACTTTACATCATAACAGGAGCAGTATACGCGCTAACCAAAACGCTCCAACCCGCTGGAATCCAGCAAACGAATTTCAAAATCATAATTTCAAGAATTTAAATTGTAATTTCAGTTATCTGGGTAAATTCGCAAAATCACGAAAACAAAAATTTACAGCGGGATTTGGACAAAATTAGTAAATTCGCAAAATCACGAAAACAAAAATTTACGGCAAGAATTTTGACGGATTTGGAAAACAAATTCGCCGGAAAAGCTGGGCATTTTAGTTGTCTTTTATCCTTCTCGCAACATAACAACATGCTACATGATACAGCACGACAGACCGTTACAGGGCCTTTGCACGTAAATTGACCGTCTGATTATTTTAAGATTTGACGAGTGTGAGAGACAATCAGGTATGATTGTGGAAAAGTTTATATTTAATGGATTGGACATTCCACTTCTCATCCTATGATTATGGGAAAGTTTCTACATCTCACTTGTCATCATATCTCATTATGAACTTGGAGGTATATAAGAAAAACAGATAGTCCAAAAGAATAACCTATAGACCCGACCATTTGCACCAATCTGATGCCCAACAGAACACCGCAGCTCACCGCAGCTGCTTGGTCGTCCTATTGATGCAAATGGTCCGTCCAAAATAGTAATAAAAACTTTTAAAATACATTTAATATTTGACAACCTTTGAGTGTGATAGAAAATCAGGTATGATTCTGGAAAAGTTTTACTAGACATTCCACTTCTCATTATATCTACTAATTACATATACGAGAAAAACAGGGTCCGAAATAATGATAAATATATTTAAATTACATTTAATAATTGACAACCTTGAGTGTGATAGACAATCAGGTATGATTATGGAAAAGTTTCTGCTAGACATTCCACTTTTCATCATATCTACTAATTACGTATATGAGAAAAACAGAGTCCAAAATAATGATAAATACATTTAATATTTCACAACCTTGGAGTGTGATAGACAATCAGGTATGATTATGATAAAGTTTCTGTATAATGGAGTAGACAGAGACTACAAAATAATAATAAATATATTTAGCAAAGATTTGATGATCAAAAAGTAAGAATAAAATATTATTATTTTTTAATGACAAAAAGTAGTAATAATATTTTATATTATTTAAGTGATATAATATTATATTTAATTTTAATTTTAAAATAAATATATAAAAATGTTTCATTTAAATTTAATAATAGATTACATAACCGAACTGAATGATGACTATTAAATTAGTAAAAATGAAAAAGTAAAAGTAAAACAGAATAAATATTATTTCAAATGTTAGACCTTATTGAGTGGCTCAATTGGCTAAATGTGGTAAAGAAAAGGGAAAATATCCCCACAGGTCAGGGTGTCCATTCCCGTAAAGTGGTCTATCTTGCATCTATGATGCAGAGATATTTTCCGCTGAAAAAAATATATATATATTATTTCAAATGTCATGGTGGAGTGGGGTTTGATAATTTTATTTTATTTAATTAGTATGCATAAATTGAGAGCCAAGATTGACCAAGTTTAAGAAAACTGTGCACGGCAAATAAAATCTAGGGCTGATTTTGAAGTGTTTCAATCACAGGTAGATTCAATAATTTCATAAATAAATTCAAGCTTCTGAGTTATTTTAGAGGTTATTTGGACAGTTTCAATTAATTTCATAAAAATCAAATAGAAGTTATTTCGATCCAAAGTTCAATGGAAGGTGATTTTGATCCCATTGCTTATGGCTTGATTGTTTATGTATACATTTATATGCAGCAGCTCGCAATACTTGTCGCATGGGTTGAATTTGTGAGTGGAAGGTGTAAATTTCAAGTTAATGACAGATCCAAATGCTCCGAGACCCAACGATCCCACAGAATATTTGGAAAACCTATTATCAAATTAGATAGGATTCGTGTTGGATTTAATTATTCCACGGCATTGGATGACTGCAGATATCTTGAAGAGCCGTTTCACCACTTTCACCGCCACACTGACTAGTTTCACCACTTTCACCCCACACTGACTGAGCCATCAAATTTCGTAGCCAAACTAACTGGGCCATCAAATCTTGAAGTGGTATCTATTACCTTGTCTTGGCATGTTGATTTTTGAAAGGGTATACACTCGGTGAGTTCTCATCCTATCAATCCTGTCAAATTTCAATGAGAGAGTATTCATAGTCTTCAAATTTTGAAGAGGTAGAAACTTCATATTTGTTGGAAAATGTAATCTCACTTGTAGTTAATTAGTCCATTAGGTGAGCCATGGTTTTTGCTAACCTACGGTATTCACCCATACTATTGTTATGGTCTATTTGCTATTTCATCACTATACCCATTGTGGTCCACCATTTTATGTTTCATCTATGTCTTTTGTAATCTTTAACATGGTACATAGCCCATGCCTTGATCCATTCTTTATTGTCTTTCGTAATTCTTTTCACATAGTGGAAAGCACACACCCATAGATTTGATCTTATTGGAGGTTGTGATCAACACAAGAAGATTGTAGAAGATCGAAGAAACTGAAAGAAGATCGATTCTTAAAGATGGAGCTACTAGAAGCACTGCCAGAATAAATTGAAGAGGTAAGAAATCTCTTAACACCAAAAGGGTTATGGAAAACATTTGATGGAGATTATTATGATGTATGGGAAATCAAAGTAAGTAATTTGTTAAAATTACAAGAATTGTGGCATTTAGTAGTTGAAGAAGATCCTAGAGATCTAAGTTCATTTACTGAATTCCAAAAAGAAAGAAGGCAAGTTGTTTCCTAATGTCTCATAAAAGACAATATAGACTATTCACTATTTCATTATATTGTAGAAGCTCATGCTCCAAAAAGAGCATGGAATATACTAAAAGCCTGTGTTTAGTGAAGATCCAATTGTATAAGAAGATGACTTTGGAAGTCATGCTCCCAGAGTCAAGTGGAAGACATTCAAGAACACTCTGTTTATGTGGCTTTTAATGTTGATCCAGTGATCTTTGACATTGAAAAAAAACTTGTCAATGTAGTAGTACTCAGTAATGTGAGCACTGACAGTCTTTCTGAGCAAGAGATAATTGATAGCAGCATAAAAGATGCAACAATTGCTCAGAATGAGCAACAACCAGTTGATAGCAGCACAAAAGAAACAACTACAGTCATTCCAGCCCAAAACAAGAAAACCAAAAGTTTGAGGGAGATTCATGAACAGACTCATGTTAGTGATGAGCATCTACAATATGATTTTTTTTCTTCTCAGCCCACAATTTTTGAAGAAGCAATGAAGGATGCACAGTGGGTACAAGAAAATGAAGAAGTCAATAATGAAGTAGCTAGTATTGATGAGCAACACCAAGATGTGAATTCCCTCCAAGAAAGGCTAAAATATAATCATATTTTCTCTAACAAAATTTTTAACTATGCAGGTAAAGATGACAACTAGAAAAATCATGTTGAAATAGAAGAAGAAGACTTGCACTATGTTCCAGAACTTGAACAAGAGCAACTACTTAGCATCAATATCTAGAGACAAAGAAGAAGAAGTCTAAGTACACTTCAAGGAAGAAAGTGAAGATGTTGTTTTTTAATTGAAATGTAAGCCTAGCTAATACATAGACCAACAAGCATCTTTTGGCATAGACAGTGTTGAAGATGTACTACGAGTTGAGATTAAGGGGGTGTGTTGTAAAATGTAATCTCACAAGTAGTTAATTATTTGGTTAGGTGACCCGTGGTATTTTCTCACCTATGGTATTCACATATAGTATTTTTATGACAAGTTTGCTATTTATACTTAGTCTAATAATGAGAAGGAAATCACTATGCCCGTTGTGTTCCACCATTTTTTGCTTCACCTTTATCTTTTATAATCTTTAACACTATTTAGGGTTATGGAATTCTAAAAGGGGCAATGTTTTACATCGATTTCCAAGAGTCAACACAGTTTATGTTTTGTTAGTCTCTCAAAATTTAAAACGTGTTAATAATGACAAGTAAACTAATGTGTTTACTCGAATTTTTTCATAACTGTTATAACCTACACGTGTTTTACTCATGCAAATTATTTCATAAAGTATATGAAGTATATAGTGCATGGTTGGAATACTTAATGTAGAAAGTATTCTCATAGGGTTGAGGACAGCCATGTAATTTCCTCATTCTTGATTAATAAGCTTCAATACTTTGGTGTTATGGTGTTTCTTGATTAATGAGCTTCACTTCTTTCATGTTAATTTGGTGTTTCTTTGAGTAATATGTCTCTGATGTGAACCATCCATCATTGAGTGTGTAGAAGAGAGAACAGAGGTGGACGATGTTGAGTCACTGGCCACCTAATGAAGAGAGTCGTCGCCTGAGCTGATAGAGAGGTGAGCCTACTGATCATTGCTTCCAGAGAATTGAATCCTATGATCAGATATCATGGATGTCATTTAGTTGTTGAGTGCTCTGCATGGAGAACTGATATGTACCAGAGGCTTCCCATAATAGTCTTGTGAAAATACCATTTGTATTTGAAGAGTTGATGGAGAGGTGAGGTCATGGGGAGGTGAGGTAGTGGAGGAATTCTAATGTCGGGTCATGAAGGGTCCCGCAGTGAATGGAGGAGCTTGCACGAGAGGAGGGGAGGACCCGCGGTGAAGAGAGGAGCCTGCAGAGTAGGAGGTGAGATCCCACGGTGAAGAGCGCTACATGTAGAGGAAGTCTTCCCGTGGTGGAGAGCTAGTGAAGGAAGGAAGTGAGGAGAAGATCTTGGGAGCTGCACATAGTGAAGAGGAAATTTTCCTAGCTCTACGCGTGGATGAAGCCACGAGAAGAAAGAGCTTGTTGTTGAAGAGTTTGTCAGGAGACCATAAGGAAGAGCATTGTTTATCCACTACAACAGATCATGGAATTAGCATCCCATTTAGCATCCCTTTTTAGTGTAATTTTTTTTAAAATTGAATGGCCAAACTAGACGCTAAATGGGACACGTCATGGACAAAACTTAAAGCGTCTGAAAAAACGTCTTTTTTTGCGTCCTAAATAGCATCCTTTATGGCATCCAAAATAACGTCTTTTATTTTTCTTCCAAAATAACGTCCAACTTTGCTTCCTAAATAACGTCCTATTTTTCTTTTTAGAGAGCGTCTGCTATTGCTTCCTAGAGAGCGCCTGTTTTTGCTTCCTAAATGGAATCCGATTTAGCACCATTTTTGCAGCCAAATTAGAATCCAGTATTGCATCCATTTGTGCTACCACTTTAGCATCCCATTTTGTACCACGTTTTACTTCCAAATATGCATCAATTTTTGCTTCCAAATTTGCACAAATTTTTGCTTCCTTTTTTTCATCGCGTTTTGCTACAAAAATGGCACCAAATTTTTCTTCTATTGTTGCACCATATTTTTCTTCCTATATAGCGTCATGTTATGCATCCAAAGCAACATCTTATTTTGCTACCATATCAACGCCATGTTTGGCTTCATCATTAGCGCCAAGTGTTGCATCCTTTTTAATGTCTAGTTTTGCATCTCTATTTATGCCCACATGAGCACCATGTTTTGCTACTACTTTAGCACCCAATTTTTCATCCACTTTTACTCCCACACTAGCGCCACATTTTGCTTCTTGTTTAAGTCTTAGGATTTCTTCTTATTTTGCTTCCTCGTGAGTGCCTAGTTTAGCTTCTCATTTAGCATCCAATTTTGCTCCTTTGTTGGCCACTAGTTTAGCTTCTACTTTGGCATCCAAAATAGCATCAAAATTGACTTCCAACTTAGCGCCAAGTTTTGCATCCAATGTTGGGAAAATTATCTTCGTTGTTTCACCTCTGAAGAACAACATCTGTGGGAAAAGTGGCTCCCTCTCGCTAAATGGTGGTATAATACTTCCTACCATACTGCATCTCAAATGACTCCATATGAAGCAGTTTATGGTCGCACGCCTCCTGTACTCCTTCCATACATGCCCAGCAGTTCACCAGTTCAGGAAGTTGACATGGTTCTTCGAAACTGACCCCAAATTCTCCACATTCTGCAAGACAATCTTCACATGGCCAGAACCCGCATGAAACACCAAGTCGATTAGCACCATTCAAGTCGGTAACATGGTTTTTTTTCATCTGCAGCCTTACAAGCAATCCTCCTTGAAACTCAAAGGGAATCAAATGCTTGCTCCAAATATCTCTAGTCCATATACACTTCTTCAAAAGATTGGGTCTGTTGCTTATAAATTAGCACTTCCTCCTTCTCGCATTCAGCAAGTGATTGGCACCAATATCAGAGAACAAATTGTTTTACCAAAATGGGATATTGAAGGATCCATCATTTTAGATATGGAGGCCATCCTCAATAAGCGCACTTGTCATCTTCACTCTCGGTCCATCACATAAGTCTTAATTCAGTGGCACAACATGCAACCAGAGGACACTACATGGGAACCACTCCTTCAAATTAAGCAATAGTTTCCACATCTAAAACTTTGAGGACAAAGCTTTTTTTCAAGAGGGAGGGGATGTCAATAACCCGTGTCAGCCCTACTCTTTATTTTGTTAGTATATTTTATCGGATGCATATTTTTTGTGAGAGGTCCCATAAGTATGTTGTATTATCCCACATTCATGGGGAGTAAGTAATAGTTGTTAAGTTGTCTAGTTATTATGTTGCATTATCCCACATTCTTTGGGGGTAATAGTTGTTTAGATTAGACTTAGTATATAAGTATGTGTTGAGGCTAATGAAAGCATTGAAGAGTTATTTTGTATTGAGCTTGCTCAAAGGAGGTTTCCCCCTCGAAGTGGCCTGCGATTAATAAAATCTCTTCTGTGATCCATAATTTCTATTATATTGTGCATTCTTATTTTTTATTGCAGGAGGTTCTCCACATTAACGCAGCATGAATTTCGTCCACATACAATACGCATAAAAACTATGGCCATTTCACAAAATGCAAAGTATGTACATTATGCACCGTAATGCCATCATCGTAGTCAAGACCACACAAGCATGCCAATGGGCTGTGGCACCATTGCAAGCAATGGTGCAGCCCATGGCTCAATAGACTCAAATCCATTATGATTCACAAAACCCAAAATTCAATACATAAAGCGTGTGAGAACATGAGTTTTATTTCTCCATGGCCAAACAACCACACCATTAATTCAAAAACCCAAGTATGTTCTTGACAAGAAAAATGACCAAACCACCATGATCCAAGCCTAAGTTAGGGCTACCATGAATACCAAGGTGCATTAATGGCACCAGCTGGTTACCAACATCAAAGCCAAAATCCCACCTTTTCATAAGTTCATAAAAGTTACCAGTGATAGTCTATAATGACCATGCAAATTGTTAAACCCAATGTATAAGGTCCAAACCATATGTTATCTTGCCACCCCAATACATATTACAATGTTTATATTATATCAAAGTTATGTTTGGTAAATAGTACATGTATATCATGTGCTAGTCCAAGGTTTAACACCACAAGGCATATAACATATAAATAACATATAAACTGTAGGCTTAAATCCTTAACCCAATACAATGAAAATTCCCTAAGCTTAATGCTTAGTGAACATGGCATATGAAATATGCCATGTTAATAGTTAACCCTCATAAAAATCAAAGGTCTATTTTTAATCGCAGATAATAACCTGCAATTAAGAAAACATAGGAGATGTTAATAGTTTTTAATAACATAAACATAGAACATGAAATGTATTTAGTTCTAAAAAGACAAAACATAAACTATAAGGAAGTATAAGTTGTAACATCCCTCCTGCGTGCCTTGGATATTTTGTATTTCGAATATATTGTACTTGCTTCTCGTGAGGAGCTCAAGGCCAAGGCCCCACCAGAAGCAAAACCATGTAGCCTATATGAGTTAATTACCTAAGTGAAAAGAAAAGAAAAAAAAAACCTAGGTGACTTAAAGACATTGACACAACTAGAGATGGGAAACTAAAGTCCACTACGGCAAAAAATGGATGGTTTGGGAGCCATAATATATCCCTCAATACACAACCCGAAAGAGGAGAGCATAAGTTAAAAACCCTAGTCCCCTGTAAACATTTGTTAGGCAAAAATTCAATAATGCAAAGGGGATGACAAACCTTTGTGCGACAAGAACTAGGATGGTGGAAGGACTCCACTAAGGGATCGGAAAAAGGGGTTAGAAAAACTATAAATATATGTGATAATAACTATCCGTCTATTAAATTAAATGACAGATCTAAGTCTTTATAAAAAGACAATTATATGAAGTCTATCTATGATAGATTTAAGTCGTTATAAAGGAAACATAGTATTATGATATAAAGTATATCATAAGAAGAAGAAAAGATGTTGATCTTATATATGTATTCCAAGAACATCTTAAAGTATTTTTATAACAAAGAAATAAAAACATTTATGCATAAGAATTATGTTATATATATATATATAGAAAAAGGGCCATTATACATACACACCATGTAAAAAAACCTATGTGTATTTTGGTGTTGGCACATGCATATATATATATATATATAGGAAGAACTAAAATTATTCGAGAGGTATATCAATTTCTTCTCTAAGAAGATTTTTTTTCCACTAGAGATGAGTTTTAACGGTACATTTTCCATGGAGAAAATCATGGAGAAAATCTTGGAATAAATATTGGGAATTGATTTTTCCTAATAAGGACTCTGCATGACCTTTTCACCACTTGTCCTTGAAAGAGAAAAAACTAGACAATTGACCAGTTATTCGGCATCTTTTGGAAATTCTAGAGGGCTATTTTAACGAGCTGGGAGGAGAAAGGGAGCGCGGCGCTGAGCATAAATTTCGATGATTTTTGAAATATCTCCGCATTTTGATGGAGGTTGGGGAGATTTTGGGTTTGGAGCACATGGAGAAGAGGATCACTACCTCGTGAGGGGATGGACCTCTACAAAATGAGTAGAGCATCTCTTCTGCGTTGAGGAGGAATACCAATCACGTTGGAACTGAGGAATCGCCTCTGCATGTGAAGGAGGTAATCCTTTTTTATTTAAATTGTTGGCATCTTGTTTTCTCCCATGAACGAGGGGATCTGGATTTTTGGGTGAGATAAATTGTTGGATTTTCTTTTATTCGCTATGGGAATAAATGAATTTGCGACTCCTTGGGGTGTGTCGGAGTTTTTTTTATTTTCTAGGAATGTTTGTAGCGACCTATGTGTGTGAGTTCCATTCTCAACCACTTTGCTAGCGATTTTAAACCTCGGGGTTCTTGTTTTAATGTCATAAATGTTCAAATCGTGGCAGACTGGTAGAACGATTGCTCTTGTGTTTGGGAGCCGGCCCATTTTGGGACTGTGCTGTAATTGTTTTTTTTTTTAACCCGATTCACTTTCCTTGGTTTATGCAGCAAACGTGTGGGTCCTTAAGGGTTGCAGGAACCCATTGTGATTTTAACTTCAAAAGGTTTTGCACTAAATTTTTTGATCGCTTATATTTTTACCTTTTAGATCTCAAGCATTCAAATATACCTCATCTACATCTAACCCAGAAGCAGTCCATGTGATCTGCTTTAGATCTTGATAGCTTTCCATTCTGTGTGGAACGATATCCTCTGATTGTGGTTTGCATGGACAAGTGATTTGTTTCTTGGGTTGCCATGTCAGATCACAAGTCTTTCAAGATGGGAAAAAGATGCGATTTTTCTCCTTCTATGCAGGTTTGATTCGATTGCTTAGTGTAGTGGCGATTTTAACTTTACTTTACCTCCTAGTTTTCTTTGGAACCAGATACTTGATAGTATTATGATGTACTATGGTTCATGTGATTTTCTTTAAGAGGGATCCAAATGCATCCTGAGTACTGGCATTCTTGTATGATCTGAATTTATTTGGTACCTAAAATTTCCTTATAAGTTCCGCAATGATATAGGGACATAGATTTCAAGAAGACCTAAATGATGTTGTTTTAATATCATGATTTTTATATATACATGATAATCCTTTTAAGTACGATATCGATCCATGCATTGAATCATTTATCATTAAATTGTGGCCTTAAGGGAAGGGACGATCTTTAGTTACTATGTGTTCTGACTTAATAGAGATCACTACGCTGGTGGTGGTAAGCCATGGATCGTGAATTTGAACTTCACTAGAGTTAGGGGATTAAGTCTTTAAGAGAAGAGACCTCTCTTTTTAACCAAATATGACAACAAGCCTTCTCCATACATAAATGGGCTATTGTTCTTTAATATATACATTAATTGAAACTCATCATACTTTGGAATTTCGTTCTCCCTGGTTGGAGAGCATGACCGAGCTCCATGTTATCAGGATTTTAGAAGTTAGTATGATAATTGTATGTTCTTTGTCTCTTATTAAAAAGGAAGGCCTTTCTATAAGGATGATCTATGATAAAAAAAAAATGTTCTATGAAAACAAGATGGAAGAAAAGGATTATAGCTAGTGTACTACAAATTGTAATCCCTTTGAAAATAAATTAATAAAATCTTAGCAGATTTGGTGGACGTAACCTCCGGGGTGGGGTGAACCACATATATTCGAGCCTCTCTTAATTTTGTTTAAATGTCTTGACGTCTCTCTTGTTTGATGCCTAAATGTCTTATTTTTCTTATATTGCTGATGTACTTATCATATTGCACTCTAACCTTACAAATTGATTCATTTGGACAATGATAATCAAGGAATGTATGGTTGCATTAATTACTTTTGTCTCCACACTGGGACACATGCAAAAACATCCTGGAAGTAAAATACTTATGTACCACGCACCCTAAGGTATAAATGTTAATGCATTGAAGTTACACTAAGATGACTAGTATATTCTTGATGGAAGGTTGTGAAGTTGTGTTATGATTAAGAATGGATGTATGTCTTTTATGTTGCATTGGTTAGAAATGAATAGTCATTTTAACAGATTTAAGAGATGGTAGATCTCCATCTAGGCATCAGGAGGATAAACAATTTTATGAATAAAAACCCAATGTTTGAAATAGTGAGCTCTATTACTTAAGCGACTTTGGGGTTAGTCATAGAGCCCTTATAATCTTGACATATGATTAAGGAATTAATGTATGTAAACCAATAATGATAGTTGGAAGATTTCTATAATTAGTGCTTTATTGAGGTCAAACTTAGTCAAATAGGGCATGAATGAAACCAGATAACAAGGCCTTATGTCATCATTAAGAATTGCATAGTAAGCTTAAGCGAAGATGAATCCTTCATTGGAAAATACAATCATAAAAGACACTGCCATAGATTTAGATTTCTTGTATAAATATCGGTGTTATGATTAACTAGCAAGGTTGAAGGTACTTCCGGATCAATAACATAGTTTACTAAATTTCCCTAAAAGAAAATTCAAGCTTGTTATCTATGGGGTGTGACATCTGTATCGTTAGGCGAAGGTTAATGTAGATGCAAATGTGGTTAAAAGAACCTTGGAGGATGATATCCAATGATAGGTTAGATGCTACACCTAAGTGTTTTTCCATTGAGGGGAATTACGTAATCATGTGACTACTAGAAGGCATAATAGGAAAGATCGGTTTATTGTTACCTAGTAAATTGGATGTTAATATGCATGTTTGGTTTATGTTACCTAGTAAATTGGATGTTGATTTGCATGCTTGTTTATTTTTAAGGTGGATCAATGTAACTTGTTGAATGCTTGTTTACTATGCATATATTTTGGACATGCTTCATTGAAACGTCATGTAAAGCTTGACACTAACATAATTGACTCGTTTTGTAGTATCAGTGAAAAACAAGAGAAAATTTTACCCTTCTTTACACTTTAATGGAATCGAGGTACAACGGGTACATTATAGATGGTATCAGAGCGAGAGTTGAAACACTTGGGCCTAATTGGCCTCAAAACGTTCCTACACATTTTGTTTTGGAACTACATGTCTACTGACCTTTGGAGTTGTGCAAAGGAAGGAGGAACTTTAGCTCAAAATCACAACGAAGATTACCCGTTACCTTGTCACAACAATGTGAGGGCTGAGCATGTAAGTACCCAAGTATCTGGTTATTCCCTTGATCACTTACGAATATGTTTACAAATAGCTAAGATGATTGCTTCGTCTCTATTTTGAGTTGCACCAATAAACTATAATGGCGTGTATAAGCCTTCTTGGACAACTCATGGTCGACGAAAGTACTATAGTAGTTCCAATTATAATAGTAATGTGGGATTGGAAATTCAGAATTGAATTGGTCGTTAATGACTTGATATATGTTAAAAGAATCTCGTGTGGAAAAATTGTGATAGGTTACATTGTAAAACACAGTAAATAATGTTGTTAAAAAAATAGGATTGAAAGGGTTACCTAATTACCTAAAAACCTAACGTGAATTGAATATTGATTATAAGTCTTCTCGACTTAATTAGGGGTTCATTATTTATAAATGGAAGTAGCTCATGAGAGTATACTCCAAGGTTGTAGAGGTATCAGGTGAAGGATTATGGTTATAGATATATAAACTACATACAAAACTTACATGAATCCCTTAAGGATAGAAAGGCAGCTATTATAAGGAAAACTTGGGAAGATGATCATTTAGGAGAACCTGTATGAGATTAGCCGCAAAACTATCATGTATAGTAAAATGGTTTAAGTACAAGGTAAGTAATGTTGAAAAAATATGTTGTACTATCAATACTATACGAGTACAAATTTTATTACATAAATGTTAGAAATACTAACATTTGAAGCACCTTTTTACACTTGGGGTTTCATGCAAACCATGAACAAATAAATTGCACAAAATCATATGGATGATCTACTCATAGTAACATTTGGGAGGTTTTACGACAACCATGTCATACATTTGAAACTAGCCTTATCTTATCTTGAAAGGCTTGTTTCCTGTGTAATCTCTTTGGACATTAACACTGTTGAAGAATTGCTTTTGTTATCTAAATCATCGAGTATATAAATCTTGAAAGTGAATGCCATCAGTCCTCCAACAACTTTGCACTTAAAATTGGTATCATTTGCTTTAGATCTGAGTTCATTTTCTATTGAAATTTGGTTGATAACTTTGACAGTAAACGTTGATTATAATGGATTGCTGCTGATATATGTAATCCATTGACCTTTTGGTTGGATATTTAGACTGAAATCCTTATTGGGCTTCCAAATTTAATCGATTACATAGGCATCAATTTTGAATTTGTTGCTGAAATAATATTAATTGAAATCTGATTATTGGTGAGCTTTCCTTTGACACTTATTCCCCTCCCTTGTGATTTGAATACTAAGGATCTGATTTAATGCTTAAGGAAGGTTTGACACATTTCTTCACAAGCTAGTAAAATGAAGGATTGAAAGTTGATAATGATTTTTGTGGTTATAAATCCATTAATAGAGATATTTAAGTTTTGTGTTTTTAGACCTTGTTGCTTGTTCACTAAAGTGACATATTTAAATACAAGTCAAACCCTATCTCTTTATGTTCATGATAGTGTTGGATTGAGCGTTGAAATCCTTAAAGAGATTGATTTGCAAACTTACTTCTCGATCCTTGTTGATCTCGCTGGGGCTATTTTGGATATTGGTGAATGATGTTATACATACTGAAAAGCCTTTGTATAGTTACAAGTACCGGCTTCATAATTGTTAATGAATTTTTAGAATCATGCTCTTATTGGTGAATGTTCCAGAATTGATTCCTTGAGTTTGGATTAGAATTTTGATTTTTAACTATCTTATGTTTTGATTAACTCATGGATGGTACTTTTATTTTGGGTATTGATCTAGTAGCCAAATAGACTATTTGTCGGAATGGATGCCTATTGTTATCTTATGTCTATTTGTAGATTCTAGTAAGAACCCTAAAATTGATTCTAGTGCTACATTGAAGGATCTTGTTGGTAATCTTGTGATTTGAGAATTGGATAACATTGTTGTTGCTTGGGTCATATTGAGATTGGCGATTTAGGATCTTATGTGGATTTGATTATCTAAAGATATCGATATTGAAAATAAGTGAGTTGATGAATGTTGTATAATGTTATATGCTAACATGGAAGGATATGCCAGGAAC
Organism: Pseudotsuga menziesii; assembly: GCA_001517045.1. NCBI lineage: Eukaryota > Viridiplantae > Streptophyta > Pinopsida > Pinales > Pinaceae > Pseudotsuga > Pseudotsuga menziesii. The sequence continues at coordinate 27,213 of LPNX010530608.1, forward strand.
ACTATCGGTCAGAGTTGACTGTTAGGAAAAAAGTATTCTCTATCATAAATTAATGAGTTTAAGTATGGGTGATGTTTTACTTATTATAATTATCGAATCTCAAAGTTTATAACCAAGGACTAACTGTGGATGATGTTGATTATATACTAACATTGTAGGCTTCACTTAGATTACTACCATTGCTACAATCGACGTACATTATGGTATATAAATCCGCCTGCGTATGTAAGTTGCGCTCAATTACTCAGAAATGAGTAGGGAGTAATGTCTCCAGATGATTTACAAGGTTATACAACTCATAAATGATGGTTAAATTATTAATTAACTTCTGGATTCTCAATGAATGCTTTGACTGACCATGTAGCTGATTAACGAATCGAGACAATGACAGTAAGTCATGCTGAGCACCAAGGAGTGTGCCTTACAAATAGTCAAATATTGAATACTAAAATACAAACAAGGAAAAATTTCTGAATTCCATGGGAGCACCATGGTGTTAGGCAAGTGATTGCCACATGAACCCATCGGTGTTAGGCATATATGCCACAGGAGCACAATGGTGTTAGGCAAGCGATTATCGCGTGAATACATTGGTGTTAGGCATATCGTGTGGAAAAAAGACCTAGGAAAAATTGGACATGTGGAAGACAAGATGTTGTTTGATGTCACTGAGGGGAAAACTTTTAACTAGTGGTTAAAATGGAGAGTAACCTCGGAAATTGCGGTAAGTCCACACAAGAATGAAAAAGAAACTCAAATATGTTTGGAAAACATAACGAATGAAAAACATGTGAACAAATTTATAGAACTGTTACATGCTTAATGTAAAATATGAAGGAAGGATCCTTCCTGAGGTCGAGGATGACATAACTATCCAAAGGTTGCACCAACCCCCAAAAGGGTAGTAACTATATTTTAATGATGAATAAATTGCATTATGAAAATAATTGGGTATTATGATACCAAAACAAAACTAGAAAGGATCCCATAAACTACATATTTCTATAATGCAAAAGGGATTTATGGCTTATGTTTAAAGTTGAATTATAATTTTACACATGATATACTAAGAAAATTGGGCTAGACCTAAGTTTGTTGCAGGAAAACTGTAGGCCTTGAATGATGGAAAATTGAGAAGACACAGAAATATCACGGGGATCAGAATGAAAAAGACGAAAATAAGAAAAGATGACAGGATGGAAGAAGAAAATTGGTGGAAAAACAAGAACACCGAGGACGGTGTTATTTTTAAGGGGGGAAGGATGTAAAATCCCTCCTGCATGCCTTGGATATTTTGTATTTCGAATATATTGTACTTGCTTTTGGTGAGGAGCTCAAGGCCAAGGCCCCACCAGAAGCAAAACCATGTGGCCTATATGAGTTAATTACCTCAGTGAAAAGAATAGAAAAAAAAACCTAGGTGACTTAAAGACACTGACACAACTAGAGATGGGAAACTAAAGTCCACTACAGCAAAAAATGGATGGTTTGGGAGCCATAATATATCCCTTAGTACGCAACCTGAAAGAGGAGAGCGTAAGTGAAAAACCCTAGTCCCCTACAAAAATTTGTTAGGTGAAAATTCAATGATGCAAAGGGGCTAACAAACCTTTGTGCGACAAGAACTAGGATGGTGGACGGACTCCATTAAGGGATCAAAAAAGGGGTTAGAAAAAATATAAATATATGTGATAATAACTATTCGTCTATTAAAGGAAATGATAGATCTAATTCTTTATTAAAAGACAATTATATGAAGTCTATCTATGATAGATTTAAGCCGTTATAAAGGAAACAGATTATTATGATATAAAGTATACCATAAGAAGAATAAAAGATTTTGATCTTAGATATATATTCCAAGAACTTCTTAAAGTATTTTTATAACAAATAAATAAAAGAATTTATGCATAAAGATTATGTTATATATATAAGGAAAAAGGGCCATTATACATACACACCATGTAAAAGAACCTATGTCTATTTTGGTGTTGGCACATGGATATATATTTATATATTATATATATACAAATATTGGGAGAACTAAAATTATTCGAGAGGTAGATCAATTTCTTCTCTAAGAAGATTTTTTTTTCCACTAGGGATGAATTGTAACAGTACATTTTCCATGGAGAAAATCATGGAGAAAATATTGGAAAAAATATTTGGAATTGATTTTTACTAATAAGGACTCTACACGACCTTTTCACCAATTGTCCTTGAAATAGAAAAAAACTGGACAGTCGACCAGCTATTTGGCATCTTTTGGAAAGTCTAGAGGGATATTATAAGGTGAGCACTGGGAGGAGAAAGGGAGCGCGGTGCTGAGCATAAATTTCGATGATTTTTGAAAGATCTATGCATTTTGACAGAGGTTGGTGAGCTTTTCGGTTTGGAGCACATGGAGAAGAGGATCACTACCTTGTGAGTGGAAGGACCTCTGTAAAATGAGTAGAGCAGCTCTTCTACACAGAGGAGGAATACCAATCATGCTGGAACCAAGGAATCGCCTCTGCGTGCGAAGGAGGTAATCCTTTTTTTTTTAAATTGTTGGCATCTTGTTTTCTCCCACGAATGAGAGGATCTAGATTTTTGGGCGAGATAAATTGTTGGAGTTTCTTTTATTCACTATGGGAATAAATGAATTTGTGACTCCTTGGGGTGTGCCAACATTTTTTTTAATTTTCTAGGAACGTTTGTAGCGCCCTGTATGTGTGAGTTCCATTCTGAACCACTTTGCTGGTGATTTTAAACCATGGGGTGCTTGTTTTAATGTCATAAATGTTCAAATCATGGCAAACTGATAGAACAATTGCTCTTTTGTTTGGGAGCCAACCCATTTTGGGACTATGCTGTAATTTTCTTTTTTTTTAACCGGATCCACTTTCCTTGGTTTATGCAGCAAACGTGTGGATCCTCAAGGGTCGCATGAACCCATTGTGAATTTAGCATCAAAAGGTTCTGCAATAAATTTTTTTATTGCTTAGATTTTTACCTTTTATATCTCACGTCTTCAAATCTACCTCATCCACATCTAACCCAGAAGTGGTCCATGCGATTTGCTTTAGATCTGGATAGCGTTGCATTCTGCGTGGAATGATATCCTCTGATTGTTGTTTTCATGGACGAGCGATTTGTTTCTTGGGTTGCTAGGTCAGATCACGAGTCTTTCAGCATGGTAAAAAGATGCGATTTTTTTTCCTTCTATGTAGGTTTTATTCGATCGCTGAGTGTAGTGGCGATTTTAACTTTGCTTTATCTCCTAGTTTTCTTTGGAACCAGATACTTGACCGTATTACGATCTACTCTCGTTCATGTGATTTTATTTAAGAGGGATCCAAATGCATCCTGAGTACTCGCATTCTAGTATGATCTGAATTTACCTGGTACCTGAAATTTCCTTATAAGTTCCACAGTGTATTGGATATTGTAATCCCATTGAAAATAAATTAATAAAAGCTTAGCAGATTTGGTGGGCATAACCCGTGGGGTGGGGTGAACCACGTATATTGGAGTGTATCTTAATTGTGTTTAAATGTCTTGACGTCTCTCTTGTTTGATGCCTAAATGTCTTATTTTTCTTGTATTGCTGGTGTACTTATCATATTGCACTTTAACCTTACAAATTGATTAATTTGGACAATGATAGTCAAGGAATGTATGGTTGCATTAATTACTTTTTTATCCACACCAAGACACATGAAAAATCACCCTAGAAGTAAAACACTTGTGTACCATGCACCCTAAGTTATAAATGGTAATGCATTGAAGTTACGCTAAGATGATTAGTATATTGTTGATGGAAGGTTGTCAAGTTGTGTTATGATTAAGAATGGATGTATGTCTTTTATTTTGGATTGGTTAGAAATGAATAGTATTTTTAATAGATTTAAGAGATGGTAGATCTCCATCTAGGCATCAAAAGGATAAACAGTTTTATGAATAAATACCCAATGTTTGAAATAGCGAGCTCTATTACTTAAGAGAGTATGGGGTTAGTCGTAGAGCCCTTATAATCTTGAAATATGATTAAGGAATTAATGTATGTAAACCAATAATGATAGTTGGAAGATTTCTATAAGTAGTGCTTTATGGAGGTCAAATTTAGTCAGCTAGGGCATGAATGAAACCAGATCACAAGGCCTTATGTTATCATTAGGAATTGCATTGTAAGCTTAAGTGAAGATCAATCCTTCATTGGAAAATACAATCATAAAAGACACTACTATAGATTTATATTTCTTGTATAAATATCGGTGTTATGATTAACTAACAAGGTTGAAGGTACATCCGGATCAATAACACAGTTTATTAAATTTCCCTAAAAGAAAATTCAAGCTTTTTAGCTATAGGGTGCGACATCCATATCGTTAGGCAAAGGTTAATGTAGATGCAAATGTGGTTAAAAGAACCTTATAGGATGATATCCAATGATAGGTTAGATGCTACACCTAAGTGTTTTGGCATTGAGGGGAATTACGTAATCATGTGACTACTAGAAGGCATAATAGGAAAGATCGGTTTATTGTTACCTAGTAAATTGGATGTTAATATGCATGTTTGGTTTATGTTACCCAGCAAATTGGATGTTGATCTGCATGCTTGTTTATTTTTAAGGAAGATGAATGTAACTTGTCGAATGATTGTTTACTATGCATATAGTTTGGACATGCTTCATTGAAACATCATGTAAAGCTTGACACTAACATGATTGACTCATTTTGTACTATCAGTGAAAAACAAGAAAAAAAATTTACCCTTCTTTACACTTTAATGGAATCAAGGTACAAGGGGTACATTACATAAGTAGTGTATATGAAATTTAGTTGTGATAGCTAAATTGACGAGAATAGCACTTACCATGTTATAAATCTAAGTCATTAAGGAACCGTAACAAATAGCAATGGGTCCTTTAGGATCAATACATTCAGTACTCTTTAAACAAGACCCCGTCACAAAGTATGAACTGCACATGAATTAAATAGGTGCCTTAGTTCATAGAACTAAGTAAGCATGCAAACAAGTAAGTAGAGTTACCTCTCAAACTGTCATGGGAGAACGAGTCCTGCCACTTTTCCCACTTTGTTTCCACAAAAAAATTTAAGTTAGGACTTTATAAATAACAAGTATGACTATGCAGAAAGCATGAAGCATTTAAATCTAGTAACGACACATACGCGATAGATCTATAAACATAAGAGTAAGAAGTAAACAGAAGTACGACATTGTAAGTAAAATACATTAATAATAATGACTGAAAGTAAATGACAGAACATAAGAATAGCTTACAAGAAAATGGTGGTCCATGAAGTTTACGATATAGTTCCGCAAGTCAATAATGTTCCGTCTAAGAATTTTTTACTAGCCCATAATTTTTTTTTCGATTTTTGGGAACATTACAACTCCTACTTTGACCTAACCACTTTTAGTCAAACTTTTACAAAGGATATTTCTTAGGCTAAAGACTTATTTATTGAAAAACACTTTTCACCAATGAGTAACTTGGATTAAAACTCGATAAAACTATAATTGAACAGACTTAAAAAATCATATAACCAAATATTAAGTAAGACTTGTGTCGACCACTCTATCGTAAAAAATGGATTATATAATCTTTAAATTAAACTCTAAATGTCAACAAAATTTACTCAAGTAATTTTGGAGAAAAATGTGCACCTAAATAAAACATGCATTAAACCATGTAATTTCCTCATTCTTGATTAATAAGCTTCAATACTTTGGTGTTATGGTGTTTCTTGATTAATGAGCTTCACTTCTTTCATGTTATATTGGTGTTTCTTTGAGTAATATGTCTCTGATGTGAACCATCCATCGTTGAGTGTGTAGAAGAGAGAACAGAGGTGGACGATGTTGAGTCACTGGCCACCTAATGAAGAGAGCCATCGCCTGAGATGATAGAGAGGTGGGCCTACTGATCATCGCTTCCAGAGAACTGAAGCCTATGATCAGAGATCATGGATGTCATTTGGTTGTTGAGTGCTCTGCATGGAGAAGGGATATGTACCAGAGGCTTCCCATAATAGTGTTGTGAAAAGACTGTCTGGATTTGAAGAGTTGATGGAGAGGTGAGGTCATGGGGAGGTGAGGTAGTGGATGAATTCTACTGCTGGGTCATGAAGGGTCCCGCAGTGAATGGAGGATATTGCACCAGAGGAGAGGAGAGCCCACAGTAAAGAGAGGATCTTGTAGAGGAGGAGGTGATATCCTGTGGTGAAGAGCGCTGCATCTCGAGGAAGTATTCCCATGGTGGAGAGCTAGTGAAGGAAGGAACTGAGGAGAAGATCTTGGGCGCTGCACATAGTGAAGAGGAAATTTTCCCAACTCTATGCGTGGATGAATCCACGAGAGTAAAGAGCTTGTTGTTGAAGAGTTTGTTAGGAGACCATAAGGAAGAGCATTGTTGATCCACTACAACAAATCTTGGAATTAGTGTCCCATTTAGCATCCCTTTTTAGTGTAATTGTTTTTAAAATTGAGTGGCCAAACTAGATGCTAAATGGGATACGTCATGGACAAAACTTAAAGCGTCTAAAAAAAAGTCTTTTTTTGTGTCCTAAATAGCATCCTTTATGGAATCCAAAATAGCATCTATTTTTTTTCTTCCAGAATAACATCCAACTTTGCTTCGTAAATAACGTCCTATTTTGCTTCCTAGAGAGCGTTTGCTATTGCTTCTTAGAGAGCGCCTGTTTTTGCTTCCTAAATGGAATCCCCGTTAGCCATTTTTGCATCCAAATTAGCATCCAATATTGAATCCATTTGTTCTACCACTTTAGCATCCCATTTTGCACCACGTTTTACTTCCAAATATGAGTCAGTTTTTGCTTCCAAATTTGCACCAATTTTTGCTTCCTTTTTTTCATCGTGTTTTGCTACCAAAATGGTGCCAAATTTTTCTTCTATTGTTGCACCATATTTTTATTCCTATATAGCGTCATGTTTTGCATCCAAAGTAACATCTTATTTTTCTACCATATCAACGCCATGTTTGGCTTCATCATTAGTGCCAAGTGTTGCATCCTTTTTAATGTCTGGTTTTGCATCTCTATTTATGCCCACATTAGCACCATGTTTTTCTACTATTTTAGTGCCCAATTTTTCGTCCACTTTTACTCCCACAATAGCGCCACATTTTTCTTCTTGTTTAAGTCTTACGATTTCTTCTTATTTTGCTTCCTCGTGAGCGCATAGTTTAGCTTCTCATTTAACATCCAATTTTACTCCTTTGTTGGCCACTAGTTTAGATTCTACTTCGACTTCTACTTTGGCATCCAAAATAGCATCAAAATTGACTTCCAACCTAGAGCCAAGTTTTGCATCCAATCATTGGGAAACTTATCTTCGTTGTTTCACCTCTGAAGAACAACATCTGTGGGAAAAGTGGCTCCCTCTCGCTCAATGGTGGTACAATACTTCCTACCATACTACATTTCAAATGACTTCATATGAAGCAGTTTATGGTCACACACCTCCAATACTCCTTCCATACACACCCAGCAGTTCACCAGTTCAAAAAGTTGACATGGTTCTTCGAAACCAACACCAGAATCTCCACATTCTACAGGACAATCTTCACATGGCCAGAACCCGCATGAAACACCAAGTCAATCAGCACCATTCTAAGGACACTTTTCAAGTCGGTGACATGGTTTTTCTTCGTCTGCAGCCTTACAAGCAATCCTCCTTGAAACTCAAAGGGAATCAAATGCTCGCTCCAAAGGTCTCTAGTCCATATATGATTCTTCAAAAGATTGGGTCTGTTGCTTATAAATTGGCACTTCCTCCTTCTTCTCGCATTCAACAAGTGATTGGAAACAACATCAGAAAACAAATTGTTTTACCAAAATGGGATAGTGAAGGATCCATCATTTTAGATCCAGAGGACATCCTCAATAAGCGCACTTGTCAGCTTCGCTCTTGGTCCATCACCAAAGTCTTAATTAAGTGGCACAACATGCAACCAGAGGATGCTACATGGGAACCACTCCTTTAGATTAAGCAATAGTTTCCACATCTAAAGCTTTGAGGAAAAAGCTTTTTTTCAAGAGGGAGGGTATGTTAAGAACACGTGTCAACCGTCCTCTTTATTTTTTTATTATATTTTATCGGACGCATATGCTTTGTGAGATGTCCCATCAGTATGTTGTATTATCCCACATTCATGGGGAGTAAGTAATAGTTGTTAAGTTGTCTAGGTATTATGTTGCATTATCCCACATTCATTCGGGGTAATAGTTGTTTAGATTAGACTTAGTATATAAATATGTGTTGAGGCTAACAAAAGCATTGAAGAGTTATTTTGTATTAAGCTTTCTCAAAGGAGGTTTCCCCCTCGAAGTGGCCTACGATTAATGAAATCTCTTCCGTGATCCATAATTGATGTTATATCATGCATTCTTATTTTTTATTGCAGGAGGTTCTCCACATTAACGTAGCATGAATTCCATCGACACACAATAAGCATAAAAACCATGGCCATTTCACAAAACGCAAAGTATTTACATTATGCACCGTAATGCCATCATCGCAGTCAAGACCACACAGGCATGCCAATGGGCTATGGCACCATTGCAAGCAATGGTGTATCCCATGTATCAATAGACTCAAATCCATTATGATTTACGAAACCCAAAATTCAATACATAGAGCCTATGAGAACACAAGTTTTCTTTCTCCATGGCCAAACCACTGCACCGTTAATTCAAAAACCCAAGTATGTTCTTTACAAAGATCGAAGGTAAATTCAAGCTCCGTTAAGAACCCCAAAACCAAACGAAGAAACACCACACAAACAATCTGAGGGAAAACAAGCACAAGCTTGTTGGCAAGGCTTACCTTTCACTTTGCTCACAGTCAAACCCACAACAGATCCTTAGCCACATTGCTCTCCCTCATACCACGACACCTGAAACCAACCAGAGAAACCATGAGTTAGAAGTATAGCAACGACATAAGCTTCAAAACAACAAAAAATAGTAGGCAAGAAAACCCTAGTGAAGCTTACCTTCCAAGTCTAAAGGTTTCCTCCATTCCCCCTGCGTAGAGCCATGACCAAACCCTAGTTGACAAGCGAAATGACCAAACCACCATGATCCAAGCCTAAGTTAGGGCTACCATGAATACCAAGGTGCATTAATGGCACCAGCTGGTTACCAACATCAAAGCCAAAATCCCACCTTTCCATAAGTTCAAAATCGTTACCAACAATAGTCTATAGTGACCATGCAAATTGTTAAACCCCAATGTATAAGGTCCAAAACATATGTTATGTCACCACCCAAATACATATTACAATGTTTATATTATATCAAAGTTATGTTTCGTAAATAGTCCATGTATATCATGCGCTAGTCCAAGGTTTAATGCCACAAGGCATATAACATATAAATAACATATAAATCATAGGCTTAAAGCCATAACCCAATACAATGAAACTTTCCGTACGCTTAATTCTTAGTGAACATGGCATATGAAATATGCCATGTTAATAGTTAACCCTCATAAAAATAAAAGGTTTGTTTTTAATCCAAGATAATAACCTGCAATTAAGAAAACATAGGAGATGTTAATAGTTTTTAATAACATAAACATAGAACGTGAAATGTATTTAGTTATAAAAAGACAAAACATAAACTATATGTAAGTATAAGTTGTAACATCCCTCCTGCATGCCTTGGATATTTTGTATTTCGAATATATTGTACTTGCTTCTGGTGAGGAGCTCAAGGCCAAGGCCCCACCAAAAGCAAAACCATGCGGCCTATATGAGTCAATTACCTCAGTGAAAAGAAAAGAAAAAAAACCTAGGTGACTTCAGGACACTGACACAACTAGAGATGGGAAACTAAAGTCCACTACAACAAAAAATGGATGGTTTGGGAGTCATAATATATCCCTCAGTACGCAACCCAAAAGAGGAGAGCGTAAGTGAAAAACCCTAGTCCCCTGCAAAAATTTGTTAGGCAAAAATTCAATACTGCAAAGGGGCTGACAAACCTTTGTGCGATAAGAACTAGGATGGTGGACGGACTCCACTAAGGGATCAGAAAAAGGGGTTAGAAAAACTATAAATATATGTGATAATAACTATCCGTCTATTAAAGGAAATGACAGATCTAAGTCTATATAAAAAGACAATTATATGAAGTCTATCTATGATAGATTTAAGCCATTATAAAGGAAACAAAGTATTATGCTATAAAGTATATCATAAGAAGAAGAAAAGATGTTGATCTTATATATATATTGCAAGAACATCTTAAAGTATTTTTATAACGAAGAAATAAAAACATTTATGCATAAGGATTATGTTATATATATATATATATGAGGAAAAAGGGCCATTATACATACACACCATGTAAAAGAACCTATGTGTATTTTGGTGTTGGCACATGCATATATATTTATATATATATATATATATATATATATATATATATATATATTGGGAGAACTAAAATTATTCGAGAGGTATATCAATTTCTTCACTAAGAAGTTTTTTTTTTCCACTAGGGACGAGTTGTAACGGTACATTTTCTATGGAGAAAATCTTGGAATAAATCTTGGGAATTGATTGTTATTAATAAGGACTCTGGATGACCTTTTCACCACTTGTCCTTGAAAGAGAAAAAACTAGACAGTCAACCAGTTATTCGTCATCTTCTGGAAAGGCTAGAGGGCTATTTTAAGGAGAGCACTCGGAGGAGAAAGCGAACGTGGTGCTGAGCATAAATTTCAATGATTTTTGAAAGATCTCTTCGTTTTGATGGAGGCTGGTGATCTTTTCAGTTTGGAGCACATGGATAAGAGGATCACTACCTCATGAGGGGATGGAGCTCTACAAAATGAGTAGAGCATCTCTTCTGCATGGAGGAGGAATACCAATCATGTTGGAACCAAAAATCACCTCTGCGTGTGAAGGAGGTAATCCTTGTTTTTATAAAATTGTTGGCATCTTGTTTTCTCCCATGAACAAGGGGATGTGGATTTTTGGGAGAGATAAATTGTTGGATTTTCTTTTATTCTCTATGGGAATAAATGAATTGGCGACTCCTTCGGGTGTGCCAGCATTTTTTTTTATTTTCTAGGAACGTTTGTAGAAACCTGTGTGTGTGAGTTCCATTCTCAACCACTTTCCTGGAGATTTTAAACCCCGAGGTGCTTGCTTTAATGTCATAAATGTTCAAATCATGGTAGACTAATAGAACGATTGCTCTTGTGTTTGGGAGCTGGCCCATTTTGGGACTGTGCTATAATTGTTTTTTTTTAACTCGATCCACTTTCCTTGGTTTATGCAGCAAACGCGTGGGTCCTCAAGGGTGGCAGCAACCCATTTTGATTTTAACGTCAAAAGGTTCTGCACTAAATTTTTTTATCGCTTAGATTTTTACCTTTTAGATCTCAGGTGTTCAAATCTACCTCATCTACATCTAACCGAGAAGTGGTCCATGCGATTTGCTCTAGATCTAGATAGCCTTCCATTCTGCATGGAATGATATCCTCTGATTGTTGTTTTCATGGACGAGCAATTTGTTTCTTGGGTTTCCAAGTCAGATCCCAAGTCTTTCAGGATGGGAAAAAGATTTGATTTTTTTTTCCTTCTATGCAGGTTTGATTCGATTGCTTAGTGTAGTGGCGATTTTAACTTTGTTTTATCTCCTAGTTTTCTTTGGAACCAGATACTTGACTATATTACGATCTACTTTGGTTCATGTGATTTCCTTTAAGAGGGATCCAAATGCATCCTAAGTACTGGCATTCTAGTATGATTTGAATTTACCTTGTACCTGAAATTTCCTTATAAGTTCCACAATGATATAGGAACATAGATTTCAAGAAGACCTAAATGATGGTGTTTTAATGTCATGATTTTTATATATACATGATAATCCTTTTAAGTACGGTATTGATTCATGCATCGAATCCTTTGTCATTAAATTGTGGCCTTAAGGGAAGGCATGATCTTTAGTTACTATGTGTTCTGACTTAATAGAGATCATTGCGATGGTGGTGGTAAGCCACGGATCATGAAGTTGACCTTTACTAGAGTTAGGGGATTAAGTCTATAAGAGAAGAGACCTCTCTTTTTAACCAAATATGACAACAAGCCATCTCCATACATAAATGGGCTATTGTTCTTTAATATATACATTAATTGAAACTCATCATACTTTGGAATTCCGTTCTCCCTGGTTGGAGAGCACGACCGAGCTCCATGTTATCAGGGTTTTAGAAGTTAGTACGATAATTGTATGTTCTTTGTGTCTTATTAAAAAGGAAGGCCTTGCTATAAGGATGATCTATGATAAAAAAATATGTTCTATGAAAATGAGATGGAAGAAATGGATTATAGCTAGTGTACTACAGATTGTAATCCCTTTGAAAATAAATTAATAAAAGCTTAGCAGATTTGGTGGATGTAACCCCCAGGGTGGGGTGAACCACGTATATTGGAGTCTCTCTTAATTGTGTTTAAATGTCTTGATGTCTCTCTTGTTTGATGCCTAAATGTATTATTTTTCTTTTATTACTGGTGTACTTATCATATTGCACTTTAACCTTACAAATTGATTAATTTGGACAATGACAATCAAGGAATGTATGGTTGCATTAATTACTTTTGTCTCCACACTAGGACACATGCAAAAGTACCCTTGAAGTAAAATACTTGTGTAACACATACCCTAAGGTATAAATGGTAATGCATTGAAGTTACGCTAAGACGACTAGTATATTGTTGATGGAAGGTTTTCAAGTTGTGTTATGATTAAGAATGGAATTATATCTTTTATGTTGCATTGGTTAGAAACGAATAATATTTTTAATAGATTTAAGAGATGGTAGATCTCCATCTAGGCATCAGGAGGATAAATAATTTTATGAATAAATACCCAATGTTTGAAATAGTGAGCTCTATTACTTAAGAGACTCTGGGGTTAGTCATAGAGCCCTTATAATCTTGAAATATGATTAAGGAATTAATGTATGTAAACCAATAATGATAGTTGGAAGATTTCTATAAGTAGTGCTTTATTGAGGTCAAACTTAGTCAGATAGGGCATGAATGAAACCAAATCACAAGGCCTTATGTTATCATTAAGAATTGCATGGTAAGAATAAGTGAAGATGAATCCTTCATTGGAAAATACAATCATAAAAGACACTGCCATAGATTTAGATTTCTTGTATAAGTATCGGTGTTATGATTAACTAACAGGGTTGAAGGTACATCTAGATCAATAACACAGTTTATTAAATTTCCCTAAAAGAAAATTCAAGCTTGTTATATATGGGGTGTGAATTCCATATCATTTGGCGAAGGTTAATGTAGATGCAAATGTTGTTAAAAGAACCTTGGAGGATGATATCCAATGGTAGGTTAGATGCTACACCTAAGTATTTCACCATTGGGGGGAATTACATAATCATGTGACCACTAGAAGGCATAATAGGCATGATCGGTTTATTGTTACCTAGTAAATTGGATGTTAATATGCATGCTTGGTTTATGTTACCCAGTAAATTGGATGTTGATCTACATTCTTGTTTATTTTTAAGGGGGATGAATGTAACTTGCCGAATGATTGTTTACTATGCGTATAGTTTGGACATGCTTCATTGAAATGTCATGTAAAGCTTGACACTAACATGATTGACTCATTTTGTAGTATCAGTGAAAAACAAGAAAAAATTTTGCCCTTCTTTACACTTTAATGGAATCGAGGTACAAGGGGTACATTACAGATGGTATCAGAGTGAGAGTTGAAACACTTGGGCCTAATTGGGCTCAAAACATTCCTAAACATTTTTTTTGGAACTACATGTCTACTGAACTTTTGAGTTCTGTAGGGAAAGGTGGAACTTTAGCTCAAAATCACAACGAAGATGACCCATTACCTTGTCAGATCAATGTGAGGCCTGAGCATGTAAGTACCCAGGTATCTGGTTATTCCCTTGATCACTTACAAATATGTTTACAAATATATAAGAGGATTGCTTCGTCTCTATTTTTAGTTGCACCAATAAACTGTAATGGGGTGTAGAAGCCTTCTTGGACAACTCATGGTCTATGAAAGTACTATAGTAGTTCCAATTATAATAGTAATGTGGGATTGGAAATTCATAATTGAATTGGTTGTTAATGACTTGATATATGTTAAAAGAATCCCGTGTGGAAAAATTGTGATAGGTTACATTGTAAAACAAAGTAAATAATGGTGTTAAAAAAAACTAGCATTGAAAGGGTTACTTAATTACCTAAAGACCTAATGCGAATTGAATATTGATTATAAGTTTTCTGGACTTAATTAGGGGTTCATTATTTATAAATGGAAGTAGCTCATGAGAGTATACTCCAAGGTTGTAGAGGTATCAGGTGAAGGATTATGGTTATAGATATATAAACTACATACAAAACTTACATGAATCCCTTAAGGATAGCAAGGCAGCTATTACAAGGGAAACCTAATAAGATGATCATTTAGGAGAACCTGTATGAGATTAGCCAAAAAACTATCATGTATAGTAAAATTGTTTAAGCACAAGGTAAGTAATGCTAAAAAAATGTGTTGTACTGTCAAGAGTATACGAGTACAAATTTTATTACATAAATGTTAGAAATACTAACATTTGAAGTACCTCTTTACACTTGGGGTTTCATGCAAACCATGAACAAATAAATTGCACAAAATCATATGGATGATCTACTCATAGTAACATTTGGATGGTTTGATGACAACCATGTCATACATCTGAAACTAGGCTTATCTTACCTTGAAAGGCTTGTTTCCTGTGTAATCTCTTTGGACATTAACACTGTTGAAGAATTGCTTTTGTTATTTAAATCATCGAGTATATAAACCTTGAAAGTGAATGCCGTCAATCCTCCAACAAATTTGCACTTAACATTGGTAACATTTACTTAAGATCTGAGTTCATTGCCTATTGAAATTTGGTTGATAAATTTGACAGTAAACATTGATTATGATGGATTGCTGGTGATATATGTAATCCATTGACCTTTTGATTGGATATTTAGATTGAAATCCTTATTGGGCTTCGAAATTTAATCGATTACATAGGAGTCAATTCTGAATTTGTTGCGGAAATAATATTAATTGAAATTTGATTATTGGTGAGCTTTCCTTTGACACTTATTCTCCTCCCTTGCGATTTGAATACTAGGGATCTGATTTAATGCTTAAGGAAGGTTTGACACATTTCTTCACAGGCTAGTAAAATGAAGGATTGAAAGTTGATAATGTTTTTTGTGGTTATAAATCCATTAATAGAGATATTTAAGTTTTGTGTTTGTAGACGCTGTTGCTTGTTCACTAAAGTGACATATTTAAATACAAGTCAAACCCTATCTCTTTATGTTCATGATAGTGTTGGATTGAGCGTTGAAATCCTTAAAGAGATAGATTGGCAAACTTACTTCTAGATCCTTGTTGATCTCACTAGGGCTATTTTGGATATTGGTGAATGATGTTATACATACTGAAAAGTTTTTGTACAGTTACAAGTACCAGCTTCATAATTGTTAATGAATTTTTAGAATCATGCTCTTATTGGTGAATGTTCCAGAATTGGTTCCTTGAGCTTGGATTAGAATTTTGATTTTAACTATCTTATGTTTTGATTAACTCATGGATGGTACTTTTTTTTTGGGTATTGATCTAGTAGCCAAATAGCCTATTTGTTGGAATGGCTGCTTATTGTTATCATATGTATATTTGTAGATTCTAGTGAGAACCCTAAAATTGATTCTAGTGCTAGATTGAAGGATCTTGTTGGTAATCTTGTGATTTGAGAATTGGATAGCATTTTTGTTGCTTGGGTCATATTGAGATTGGAAATTTAAGAGCTTATATGGATTTGATTATCTGAGGATATCGATATTGAAAATAAGTGAGTTGATGAATGCTGTATAATGTTATATGCTAACATGGCAGGATATGCCAGGAACACTATCAGTTAGAGTTGACTGTTAGGAAAAAAGCATCTGCATCTATAAATTAATGAGGTTAAGTATGGGTGATGTTTTACTTATTATAATTATCGAATCTTGAAGTTTATAACCAAGGAATAAATGTGGATGATGTTGTTTACATACTAACATTGCAAGCTTCACCAAGATTATGACCATTGCTACAATCAATGTACATTATGGCTCATGAATCCGCCTACGTATGTAAGTTGCGCTCAATTACTCAGAAATGAGTAAGGAGAAATGTCTCTAGATGATTTAAAAGGTTATACAACTCATAAATGATGGTTGAATTATTAATTAACTTTTGGATTCTCAATGAATGCTTTGAATGACCATGTAGACGATTCACGAATCGGGACAATGACAGTAAGTCATGCTAAGCACCAAGGAGTGTGCATTACGAATAGTCAAAGATTGAATACTAAAATATGAACCAGGAAAACATTTCTGAATGTCACGGGACCAACATAGTGATAGGCAAGTGATTCCTGCATGAGCACATCGGTGTTAGGCATATATGCCACAGGAGCACAACGGTGTTAGGAAAGCGGTTGTCGCATGAGAACAATGGTGTTAGGCATATGGTGTGGAAAAAAGACCTAGGAAAAATTGGACATCTAGAAGATTGGACGTTGTTTGATGTCATTGAGGGGAAAAATTTTAACTAGTGGTTAAAAGGGAGAGTAACCTTGGAAACTTTTGTAGGTCCACACAAGAATGGAAAAGAAACTCAAAGATGTTTGGAAAATGTAACGAACGAAAAACATGTGAACAAATTTGTAGAACTCTTACATGCTTCATGTAAAATATGAAGGAAGGATCCTTCCTCAAGTTGAGGACGACATAACTATCCAAAGGTTGCACCAACCCCCAAAAGGGTAGTAATTATATTTTAATGATGAATAAATTGCGTTATGAAAATAATTGGGTATTATGATACAAAAAAAAAACTAGAAAGGATCCCATAAAATACAGATTTCTACAATGCAAAAGGGATTTATGACTTATGTTTAAAGTTGAATTATAATTTTACACATGATATACTGAAGAAAATCGGGCTAGACCCGAGTATGTTGCAGGAAAACTGTAGGCCTTGAACGATGGCGACTTGAGAAGACATGGAAAGATCACGGGGATCAGAATGAAAAAGACGAAAACAAGAAAAGACGACAGGATGCAAGAAGAAAATTGGTGGAAAAGCAAGAACAACGAGGACAGTGTTATTTTTAAGGGGGGAAGGATGTAACATCCCTCCTGCATGCCTTGGATATTTTGTATTTCGAATATATTGCACTTGCTTCTAATGAGGAGCTCAAGGCCGAGGGCCCACAAGAATCAAAATCGTGCAGCCTATATGAGTTAATTACCTCAGTGAAAAGAAAAAAGAAAAAAACTAGGTGACTTAAAGACACTCTCACAACTAGAGATGGGAAACTAAAGTCCAATATGGAAAAAAATGGATGGTTTGGGAGTCATAATATATCCCTCAGTATGCAACCCGAAAGAGGAGAGCATAAGTGAAAAACCCTAGTCCCCTGCAAAAATTTGTTAGGTGAAAATTCAATAACGCAAAGGGGCTGACAAACCTTTATGCGACAAGAACTAGGATGGTGGATGGACTCCATTAAGGGATCAGAAACAGGGATTAGAAAAACTATAAATATATGTGATAATAACTATCGGTCTATTAAAGGAAATGACAGATCTAAGTTTTTATAAAAAGACAATTATATGAAGTCTATCTATGATAGATTTAAGCCGTTATAAAAGAAACAGAGTATTATGATATAAAGTATATCATAAGAAGAAGAAAAGATGTTGATCTTATATATATATATTCCAAGAACATCTTAAAGTATTTTTATAACGAAGAAATAAAAACATTTATGCATAAGGATTATGTTATACATATATATATACATACATATATAAGGAAAATGGGCCATTATACATACACAAACCTATGCATATTTCGTTGTTGGCACAAGCACATATATTTATATATTTTATATATATATATACAATTATTGGGAGAACTAACATTATTCGAGAGATATATCAATTTCTTCTCTAAGAAGATATTTATTTTTCCACTAAGGACAAGTTGTAACGGTACATTTTCCATGGAGAAAATCACGGAATAAATCTTGGGAATTGATTTTTCCTAATAAGGACTCTACATGACCTTTTCGCCACTTGTCCTTGAAAGAGGAAAAAACTGGACAGTCGACCAGTTATTCGGTATCTTTCGAAAAGTCTAGAGGGCTATTTTAAGGAGAGCGCTTGGAGGAGAAAGGGAGCGCGACGCTGAGCATCAATTTTAGTGATTTTTGAAAGATCTCCGCGTTTGGATGGAGGTTGGTGAGCTTTTCTCTTTTAAGCACATGGAGAGGAGGATCACTACCTCTTGAGGGGTCAGACCTCTGCAAAATGAGCAGAGCATTTCTTCTACGCGGAGGAGGAATACCAATCACGTTGGAACCGAGGAATTGCCTCTACGTGTGAAGGAGAACCAGGTCTGAATGGTGGCTCTGACGGATAAACCTGATCTAAATGGACTCAAGTAGATGGAATTTATTAATGCGAGAGTGAAGAACTTGATCATAAGTGTCCTATAAAGAAAACCGCCCCGGAGGAATCCAGACTTCGTATTGAAGATTCGTTACAGAATTGGAATTAGCGTTAAAGGTAAATTTCTTGTCAAGAAAATGAACACGATACCAGTTAGCCTGTCCAAATAAAAAACTATGTTTGAGAATGAATAAATTCCTGGACCAAAGACTGAAAATCTGTTTGAAAATTTTATTAAAGGGAAAGGCTGCGATATTATTTTTAACTATAAATATTTACTTTCTGAAGGCGCTACCTTAGGAAAGGGAATTGTTGCCTTGAATGCATATAATATATTTTAGGTGGGAGTTTAAACTTTCAATTTGTATATTTCGTTAGTAAACTATATACCCTTCCTCTGATCTGCAAGGAGCAATGGTAACATATATTTCATATCTATTCTCAGTTACGCCAATCGTTGGATCCAGTATAGATGATCCAGGATGGAAACGAGGGATAGATATAATTATATACAGATATCACTTCGTTGTTCTGTAATCTATAGGTCTAAAAATGTTTTAAAGCTCGAATCGATCTGCGATTTTTAATGTCTAAAGTTACCCTGGCATGATTATGTTTAGGGGTCTACACTATACCTACGAATTGGATTGCATTGCACCTAGATGTCTGCATTTGACAAACATTGACCATGAAATTGTTTGATGTGTCTTGATAAAACGAAAAACATTAGAGGAAATTTCAACTCAAAATGGGCCTCCAAAAATGAACTAATAAAATAGTAGTTAAAATAATAAAATAATATTTATTAATTTTGGAGGAAGAAAAGAAAAAAAATACTTTTTTGTATGTATTTTTGACATATCTCCCTATCTTTTTATTCAAATTTCGATTGGGAGAGCTTGTTGGATGTGGAATTAAATTCTGCATCCAACGAGTACTCACTCGACATACTTTTGACGGACCCTTCTACCCAAAAAACAACAAATACTTGAAAAAACGAAGTGATGACATCATCATTCTATTTTTTAAGGTATTTCTTGTTTTTGGGGTAGAGGGGTCCGTCAAAAGTATGCCAAGTGGGTACTCGTTGGATGCGGAATTTAATTCCGCATCCAACGAGCTCTCCCGATCGAAATTTGAGTAAAAACACAGGGATATATGTCAAAAATACAAACAAAAAAAGTAGTTTTTTTTATGATACCTATCCCCAAATTTATATTAAAAAAGTGTTTAAGACCTATATGGTATTTCAAATTTAAAGCAATTCTATTGGCTAACACATGATGACATGGAATTGGAATAAAAGTTAAAAAGCCCATTTTGAGTTGAAATTTCCTCTAATGTGTTTGCTGTGTTGGACAAGATCTACAACTTGCTTCCTTTCCTTGGTTTTCTGGAACATATTCCCCATTTTGTGCGTTGTCCCATGCGCTTGTTACAACTAGAAGATGCCTTGTATGTCTTCGTTGTATACAATTGTTGGAGATTTTGGGTGATGGGAAAAAACTGCTAGAGCTGGATAATTAACACAGTTTATTAAATAGACAACGAACCTAAGGAGTGCCTCTCCAGCTTAGAATTTTCCATTCTTGATGAGAAACCTCATGTGCACCTCCACGACTGTATGCGCAATAAAGATAATTTAAAATATTGCTCCATTATAATGGGAACGAGGATCCATTTATCATTACTTAATAGCTGCACTTGGATTGAATGATGTTGGTAAAAGGTGTCACATCAACAAGTACTAAATAAGACAATATGGTAACTCAAAATGAATACACTGAGTGAAGTGTTGGATGATATTGCCTCAATAAATTCAAAGGAGTTGGTTATAGGGTTTGTGATGGTGGACAAGCAATGAATACTTTTATTAAATATAAGAGATTATGTTACATGAACTTGAGGCGAACATGGAGTTAATCAAGAACACTCTTTTGAAATCTATAATTTGAATAGAGAGAAGGATTTGACATTTAATGATATTGACGTAAAATACTTATTGATAAAAGAATTCATTTCAGAAAAAAAAAAGAATAAAAATGAAACGGTGAGAGTGTAGGCATTCAAGATTAGTGTAGTCACTCTATATGGTGCTTTTCTCAACTTAATGACTATTTTTAAGTTGTGAGTGACAACTAGGTAAATCCTCGTGTTGAATGCATTCCATGTATTCTCTTTTCCATTGTGTCGTTTTTGTGTCGTAAAGATAACATTAATTATTTGGGGGTCTTCAGTTTTCCAATTATCTAACTGATTACGGGTCTCGTTCAAAGGTCAAACAATTAGAACATGTCTGTTTTTTTAGCTTGCTGGTGTACCTTACATCTCGACAATTAGTTTCAATTCAAGTGAATGTATGTGTTGG